>VOMN01109146.1:0-13803 GCA_014899125.1 Orchestia grillus | reverse complement strand
ATGATATTGTAACAACACCGTTCGTAGAAATGAAATTGTCACCATTTAAAAGATAAATAGTAGTCGAATAACACGTTTGTTACAGAATTGAATAAGCTATAATATTTCTGCTGTCATATCAATTCGAACTCCGATGTACTTTAATGTAGGACACCCCGTAGAAATGCTTGTTCAGCAGCAGATAAGATAAAAATAAAATTTAAAAGATTTAAATCCTTCCAAACGGAAAAATGGATTCACGAACTCGCCCACTACGCGACGCAGAGTTGGTTGGCGGTGGGTAGGTATCTGGTGGTCTGCGCGTTCAGTCCTTGAATATCCCTAAATTTGTTGTCACCCTAGTGAATTATTACTAGAATATTGTTGAAACTGGTTGGTGCTAATTTACGTAGTTGAAGTAAAGAGCAGTGATTAATTAGCATAGTTTTGGTGATTAGGGGATAAGATAAACAAAGCACAAACATGTTGTTAGTCACTTTGTGTTCTTACCATAATTTTTGTGTTTCATATGAATAATCCTGTGCTTGTCTATTCCGAAGAATGTAATTAGTACAATAAATATTTTCACGCCCTGTGAATAGGAAGCGAAATAATTTCCTTCACTGAGATAAGAGGGCGTAGTAAAAATTGAAATAAAAACAGCTACGTCATAACAGTGGTTAAGTATTTGTGTAACAATTATATTCACTAAGCTGGCGTCACTACACACTTCTTAAAACCATATTATAATAATACTTTTTTGTCTCTGTGAGTTCTGTCAAATAGGACTTGTCTGAAAGAATGTTCTTTATTCCTCATGCACAATTTTATACAATGGACTAGACCCGAGAGTAATTTTCTCTATACTCTAGATTATAAACATATTCCCTGAGAATGTCAAAGTGATACATTTTGATTACACTTTACGGTATATTTAGAATCTGGCTACTATAAAATTTTGCAATTGATAGTCAGGACTAAGATATCCTCAGCCAGTACTCCTCATTTCGCTGTAGTTCTTTCACCGCCGCTGGTTATTTCAATCAGGGGATGACTGAAATACTTCAAGTTCATACCCATCAAGATCCATTCATTTCTGTGGTTTATTTCTATCAATATGAATTGCTGTTATTATGAGAGTCCTTAGATTCTCATTAATATTTTTATTCATCTCATTTCTAAGGTAAATTATGTTTGGTATTTAATGGGGATTTACACATACTGATATTGTGACTTCGTTAACAGGTATTTGTGTGGACTGATCTCAAGCTCAATAAAGAAGATACTTTATATTGTCCCTCCATCCATCCTCACTTGTGTCTAATCACTGCTAGTTGCTGCATTCTGAAGTATCAATGGAAATTAAATATAACTATCTACGCCCTTTCAGGAGTTCTATCCTCCGTGCCCACGTTGTTTCTTTTAATTTTCATGCGTTCTTCGCCATCTCTTCTTTGCCATTCCTTTATTTTATTTTTAACACTTGCTGTTTTTATGCGCAAGGGATCCTGTGTTGGAACACACCTTGTGTATAGATTCTCCGTTCTCTCGAGCTCTAACTAAATGATTCCTTGTCTTCTATGTATGGATCACATATCATGTGACGAGTGAACTTTAAAAAATGACATAACATCAATTAGCATTACACTAGTGATAATATAATAATAATAATAATCAAAATGAAATGGAACCAGAAAAATGAGGTTTTGAACTGACTTGATGTTCATCAAAACGACTGGGGCACATTTCTCCCTTACTATATACAGTATCGAAAACTGAAGGAAATGATATTCAGCATAGTACAGTCAAAAGAAAACGTTCCTTCATAATCTAACGAATTGAAAAACATCTGAATTCACCGCCACGCTTTCGTCAAAATTCGGAGAAATTGGAGTGCTGAGAAAAACATCACTCCAAATGGAGAGCGGTTCCAATTGAAATGCTGTTTCACAGCACGCTGTGACAAAGCGTGCTGTGGTTTGACGTTACCAGATTTAGCGAGTTTGCGCACGGTCCAGGTAGTCAGGCATGACCTGCAATAGAGCGGTAGATCCAGTGCGGGCGTCCAAGGGTTACTCAGACTGACTTTCTGGTTTAGTTAAAGCCCATAATTATGTGCAGAAATAGGATTCTCCATAAGCATCTGTGCGGCGTATGACACAGTAAGTTCTTTACGTAGTTTTACTTTCCATACGGATGGTGCATCAGTTCAAATGAGAAGGTTCTTGTTCGTAAAGTTGACGAAGTGCACAAATAGTTCATTTATCATAACGAATCGTAGTCTCATGGGAAATTGCAGTCACTCCTAGAAAAAGTCCCGTTGAAGATTCATAGGACCAACTAGAAAATGAGGCGAGCCTCAACTGCCTTCACGCGTGTTCGCTGCAAGATCTTTGTCAACGTTGGATTTCGTTGCAAGGAATCATTTGTTTCGTAATCCATCATGTCGCATATTTCGTGCATCATGCCCTTATGTGTGTTTTCAGCACTCAACTTGCCGATGTCACATCTCTCTTTCCATTTGAAATCGTTCTGCTGCTGATTCATTACATTTAGATGATTGAACACCTCAACGCTCTAGAATGTCTTACGAAAACGAAGTAAGAGTCATTCGCGAGTCATTCGGTGCCTATGCTAGCAAATTTCTTAACCTCTTTTACAAGGGCATAAACGTAATTAATTCATACATCTGAAAATAATTGTTTTGTTGCTATTGACAAATAAAAAAGGTTCGAATAAAACGAATTGATTCTTATGATTGTTGCACGTATAAATGTCGACTGTTATCTCTGTACATCAGAGCATTTTCAGGACCCGCTGAACTTGTCGGAATGATCTTTTGCACGTAATGTCTACGTCCCAGGATGCTCAAAAAGGTTGACGTCGTATGTAGTTTTGAAAGACCAGCATTCCGAAGTATGCAAATCCGATGAATAAATTTTTTATTCGCTCATTTGAAATACTTGAAATACTTTAACAAGATTTGTAAAAGTTTTCTCCACTTTTCCAATAATACATTTCCGTTCATCTCTAATTTCAAAAGTATAATTCTAGAGCAAAAATATTCGCTCAGGCTAAGAAAAAAACAGCTTGCCGGCTTTCTGGTGAGCCCTTCGTCAGGATATGGGATTTGATGCATAGAATCCAAAATAAATATAATTACACATTTATCTAAAAGGAAGAAGTTTTTTGCAGCTGGACGATTAAGTAGACTGGGTGGGCGTAGCTGTATCAGGAGAAAGATTTTTGAAAATTTGAGAGTTCGTTGTACTTCTTGCTTATATTGGTGCATCTCTTCTTATTTCCAGTGCTTCTGCTATTTTTACTGATACCTGTACCTGAATAGGCGTGAATTACATTGAAGGCAGGGAAGTATGAGTCTAAGATAGGTGGTTTAACTTTGTGGTCGTCTCTGAAATGCTTTAAAACTCTACTTGAAGAATACCGAAGCTGCTTGGCTGTTTTCTCGAGCGCGGAAGAGTTGTGCCTTATGTATGTGGCCTGGCAGCTTGCATGGAGGGTGTGAACTGCAGATTACGCCTGCTCTTGTGCACCGCAGAAAAGAGCCAAGCATCACCGGTCTTTTTCAAGTGCATTTTCCGGCATTTTAGAGATGACCACCATTTTAGAGACGGCCTGAATATAACCTCGACTATTCAGATCGTATTCAGGCTCTTTTCGGAGTCGTACATTCGGTACTGCCATTTGGTCGTTATGTGTTGTGCTCGTTCGGTGCAGATTTGATAATTGTGTATTTTTTGTCGCAACTAAGCATCTTTATTCGGTGCTACGTTCGAGCTAACATTCCTTTTATTCATGTCAGCACATCATTGTCAGTGTTATAAACGTTGAAGATATTCGCCAGTTTTCGATTCAGTGAAGTTTCGTACATAATAGAAGAAGTAATAACTATATTCGGCTCGTTATTTACCATTAACATGAAAAGGCGCTCTAAAGACGATCAGTTCTAAATACGATTTCAGGACTTTTCTGAAGTCTTCAAAAAAAAATTTAATACAGTGATAATATTTCTTATCTACAATTATTAGTGAAATACCCTTCAGAATATCGAAAATGATCCCTTGCAATAGAAAACGAAAAAAGTATCCATTGAAAGATCGTTTTCGGTGCAAAAATTATACGTAATAGATGCAGATCTTTCCTAAAAGAAGAAACATTCATTGTCACCTGAATAGTTTTCCTACTACTTCATAGTTAAGTTTAGGGTTCAGCGTACCTGGGAGCTCGAGGAAGTTGGACGGACGTCTGTTCCTGTACCTGGACGACACCAAGGGCGCCACGTCCCCTGTCTCGCTGTCGCGGGACGTGCGCCGGCTCGCCAGGTACGCAAGTTTGCCTCCCACGCGCTTGTTCGGGCTGAGGGCACAAAGTAATCTTGTTATCATCGCCGCTTGAGCGGCTGCAGACCCCTCGCTGAAAAGAAATTTTGCATCATACTTGATGTTCATGAGTACCCTCTTATATTGAATAAAAATTTTAGAGGGCGTCGACCGAGAGTTTGTTAATTGTTTAAATTAGGGAAAGGAGACAAGTGTCATATATAATCACCCATGATGAAATTAGTGACAGGGTCTGATTTAATGCTAAAGATAAAGATGGGCAATCACAGTTGCATTGACTGTAACTATGACGGTTGTAGGAGTTGTGAATCAGGCCACTTTTTATTTTCACAGGGTCTTAGAGTTAATGCTGCCGGATACATTGATATTTTAAAAAGGACTGTTAAGCTCTGGATAAATATTGTATCCCGTGGAATGCCATACGCCTTTCAGCAAGACTCAGCCCCTTCTCTAATCCATAGTAACGCAAAGTTGGTTATCAGAAATTTGTTATGATCAGGTGACCCCCAACTTGTGGCCCCAAAATTGGAAAGATTTTAACACTATGGACTATAAGGTGTGAAGCGGTGTTAAAAGGGATACTAATCGAAATCTTCCTCAATCACATCAATCGATATCCTCATAGCTTCACTGAAAGTGGTCAATGTCCAGGTGATGTCTGAAATGAATAAGGACTACTTAATTTCACCTTGTCAACTGTTTTGAGCCCGCAGCCATTGAGCCATTGCTGACATAGGCGGCTCCATTAAATTATAGATAATGAAGTATCATCAATAATATTCGTAAAATTTGATTTAAATCAAAACTTTTTGGTAAAATAGTATTGGGTATTCACAGACTAAAAACATCATTCTCAAATTAATTTCGAATGCATTTACGTCTACAAAAAGCCCTAGCTCCGGTGGTTCGAACCTCCAACAAGTTACGACCATCCTCAACATGTGACATACTTATTTTAAGCACCCTGTCATTTGTGTTCAAAATTTTTAGTTTCAAGCACTCGAAATAAGTGATCATGCGCAAGAGCACGTACAATCTCGCAGCGTATGGCCGCAATGTCTCTTCCGACGTTAGGTGTATGTAGGAAAAATAATTTAGTAAAATATTCAAAGACATGTATTTCAAGTGACAGACGTATGATTAATTTTCGCAAAAGAGGGTCTGGCAGATAGACAATATTCCTTACTTCTTGAAATAATAGTAAAGAGTAGAATATTATTGCAATTTCTTTTAGGTTTTTGGTCAAATTTCGACGCACATTGTGTCTCAAAAACTTTGTAAGCTTGGCCTCACTATCATGCAACTCGTTCCTACAACTGACCAAAAAATTGAGTTTGATATAGCTAATCTTTATGAGCCGCGGGACATCTGTTCAGTAGAAAAAATTTAGTGACGTTTAAGAGCTGTTTGATATCCTTCATGGTCTCGTTGTGCTCGCGGGTCTAATAATTTGGCTTCAACCGTGCTATCAAGAAAATATAAAGCATCATTTGAGCCACACCCTGAACAATCTCGGACAGAAAATTCCTAATTTCTTAGTTATTCAATTTTCCCATTGTTTCCATGTACGCCATACTATCGAAGAATCTCAATTTATTGAACAGTAACTGGAGTACTTGATGTTTACGAACCTAGCGCTGTAGTGTTTATCCTTATCTTCCATCAAACTTCGTTTGAATTTTTCTTAAATTTTCAACCAAAAACTAGACTGGTATCACGAACAGCGCACAAAGCTCGAAATATTTGGGGATATATTTTTTGCAAAGCTAATTAGCAACGGAGGCGACTTTGTGAAGAAATCTTAAAATCATTTAATTTGAACGTTTAAAGCTTCACAGCTCGTTATCAACAAAATCAAGAAACAAAGAAAGTAACCATAAAAATTTATTAAAAACTGACCAGAATTTGAGCCCTAAAATAATAACATATTAAAACGCACTGTAGTTAACGGCTTGCTAAGGGTGGATTTGAGCTTGTGGATGTACATTGATTCCAGTATTTGCAAGTCAAAGTTGGATGAACAATAGTCTAATATTTTTAATTAATCAATGCGTATCACCCGATCGTAGGAGGCACTTCCACAACGCTGACGGATGTTAGAATAAAGATGAGTTCCTAAAACGATGACAGCTGCTGACACGTTTTGCTACCCTGACCTACCCTCTGTGAGGTACTCCTCTTAGCTGAAAATTCTCGCGCTGATGAGCGCTCAGTGGGCCTTTTATGGGCTGTAATTTGTTCCTGACTTTACTGTGACTGGCCGAGCGCACCGCGGACAGGCGCTAGCGCAGCGCGCTCACCCAGGGTGCTCGCTGTGTCTGGGTCAGGAGGCTCTTGCGCGATCGTCGATTTCCCCAATCCCGCGCTGCAGAGCACTGCAACTTTTTCTAATTTCAGATTATGCTGATAATGCGCCCCTAAGATTGAAACGTTCAAATCAAATGATTTTAAAATTTCGTTTATCAATCATGGAGGGATTTTGTATTGAGAAATTGGAAATACCAGAAAATTCTTTTCATCTTTTGTTTTTGGAGCTGTTGTACAATGGATAAAAATATACTTGATCTAATTATTCATTTTACGCTGCTTTGATTGAAAAGGTATAATTTTATGACTCGTTTATCTTTCCACTTGTTAGCCTCGTACATCTGGCCAAACAAGTGTTGTAGAATGGGATAGTTAGTGCTATGCTGGAAAAAACAATACAAATTAAAAGCAGCTGAACTCTTGCGATGTGCGGCGAGAGCTGCTATGAAATTGTGATCGATAAAATCATTCAGCTGAAATATTGTACGATGTTTCTTGAATCTTAGCAGTCATTAATTTATCTGTCAAGCTAAGCTGAGTACGCAAACATCGATAAAAACTGGCAAAACTTATGAGAGATACTAGAAATAAGTTCTTATATGCAATAAGGCTTATTACCGCATGCAAGTATGCCCAGGGGGCATGGGATAGGCAGTAGTTTCGGGATGGTTAGGATTGCCTATCGTATATTACGGTGACTGACTTCACTATATACAGTATAGGCGAGGCACTGTTCGGTTACCTCAGTTATAAACAAACCTTTGGGACTTCTGTTTTCGTGCCCACTTTACTGCTTTTTACCTTTCCCACCTTCTCGGCATTTTTTCATCCTCTTCAGTCGTAGCTAGCTGTTTCTATGAACAGGGGCTCATGCTTGGGACAACACCTTATGCAAAAATTTCTTTTTTTCTTCAGTCCCTTCAAAACGGTCCCTTCTCTTTGGGTGCGATTTAGTCTGAGTCCCTGAAGCGCTGCGCTTCATACCACTACTCCAACTGCAGTACGTATGCAGGTATGTGAATGTTTCATTCCTGATTTATAAAGGCTGAACAGTGCATATATTTGTTTCTTATAAATATATTTTCTTAAAGAGTAGAATTAAGAATTGAGATTGAAGTGCAACTACATTTTCTCACCACATGACGTACGGTGGAAAACCGTTGCGTTTATAAGTAAATAGAAAAGCTATTCATAAAAAAGTACATTTATCAACAGTTGATAAGAAATTCCATTCGTTTATCCAAACTCATGGATTTGTTTGAAAAAGCAACTGAAGCATAGAATCGTAAAATAAGTAGTTGGTCCTCCAATTTAATTACCATTTACTGTGTCTCAAGAATGAAGGATGTTTGTTTCCTACGGAAATATTTATTTCACAAGACGAAGTTACCATTTAGTTACTGAGTGACGTCTCATATGATATTGAGCCCCTATAGCTTTTCCGAGTGTAGCATAAGTATTCAAGGTAAAAGCTATACACACACACACCAAAATTTTAAAATCTGTGCCCTAGCCAGGCCAAAAACATGATCGTTAATAATATTGCTCACAAAATAAATGAATACCATTTTGCTTTTTATACAAAAAGGTGCTGCAATTTTTTGTATCTTTTGGCTAATAACCTTCATTACAAAACGATTTTGGAGCAGGATAACAATCACGTATCTGGTTGACATTATAATGCTCTAATTGATTTATAAGACTACATGTTGCAACACGTGTAATTTGTAGGCTAACTTAAGATGATGAAAGTATTTATAGCTCGACAAATTCCACATAAATTCTGTCGCTCACAATACTGACAACAGCACTGCTCTTTACTTCAAAAGCTGCTTTCCCGATGTTTCCGAAAAATCGATAAAAATTTTCATCGCATTGGTGAATAATTTTCAGATCCTGGATACGACACTACTTCTTCTGGCGGAAGTGAAATGATGTAAAATGTTGTTAGGTTCATGATCCCGCTACAGGGGGACTGAAACGGTTCAATTTCTGTTTTTTTTTTCGCTTCTAAGAATATCTCGCCGTATTGCTGTCTATCCATCATGCAGTTCCAGTTTGATTTAGATGTAAAATTAACCGCAATGTACGTTTAATTATTACGCTACAAGATAAGGTTATAATCTGAAATGAATGTTGATCAAAGAATAAATTTCGACTGCGCTCCATTTATGTAGGATAAGTGATGCACCCGGATCAGTTTTAGGGATGTTTTAATTTGTATTAATTTCCGATTACGTGGCAAGAATGCCGTTTAACGAGAAGCTCAGATGAGGCATTGCAGATGCTGAGATTTTTCGCCCGGTGAATTGGCACAGCGAAGAAAATTGAGTCAACATTCTTAGAAGCGACTTAGAGTGAGGCAACTATTGGTGTCGATGGGAACATTTTCGACGCGTCTGTGATGTAAATGCGAGCGCACACCTGTGATGCATTTTTCATTTGATGAATTACATGACGGAGCATGTTTGAGAAGCTTAATATTGGAAACGGCCAAGGATTAAGCAGTAACTATTTTAGAAGGAACTCTCGGCCTAATCTTGACATTTTCTTGAATATCAGTTAACTTTATTATCTGCACAAAGGAAAAGTGAAAAACTCATCATGTTGGGGACGAACGTGATGGTGCTCATTTTACGTCTGAATTCTTCGCTTTCAGGACAATTTTCAAGTAGGCAATTAAGTCGGATGACAGCACATGTAATTATGCAAGATTTTATAATTAATGCTGGAGCAGAGTGTCAGGTCCATTTCATAAAAGTCGGGGAACTTTTCCCAGTTGTTATTCCTGCGTCGATGAATGATATTATCATGGCGTCTGCTTCCGTCATGTCGAGATTGGATTCAATAGAATGAAAATAGTGAATTATACTTTTACATAACCGCGGATTTTTCTTTTGATATTGGCACAGTACATGAAGGACTTCGAACTTCTTTATTACATGGATTTATTAATGAAACTTGCTTGAGTGTCTTGCAGATACTAGGAGTTTTTTTTATCTGAGATTCGGTATTCAGGGCGTCACTACCGTCCTACATACTCTCCGTCGAATGATTTTTCATACAACAGACGCTCCTCGTGCATGATTACGTTCGCTTTTTGAACCCACATTTGTTTGAATCTAATGCAATGGCAAACCCTGCACCCGTGCTTATGAGGAAGGTGTAGTAATTTCTGTCAACTATTATCTGGGTATCGACGGTACGGATCAAGTCCGTTGGTCTCAATTGTAGTATCCTACGCATGACTCATTTGCTTTTTGATGGCACCAGTGGAAGGTGCCGATGAATGGGGGAAAACGTATTCCCTGGTGCTTTAACTTTGTGTTCGAATGGAAATGAAAGAGAAGAAGAAGGTTCTGACTTCCCTTGTTTGGCCTCCTCGATGAGTGACCGTTGTCAGAGCAAGAACCTAGATGATCTGATCAAGAGATCAAGAGACATTCATCATCGATAATAACAGATATAAACTTCAGATTGCATTGACTTTTGCATGCTCGAGGGACAATTCATACCAAATTTGAGCTATTTAAGTACGCATTAGGCCATTTGAAGTATGATTAGTAAATCTGTTTTGTATTGAGTGTGACAACTATTGTTATCATCAGTAAAATGTAGTATTGGTAGTTCGCACGAAAACCTCGTTTGTTTTTAATAGCTGAATGGAATTGAATGGACCCTGGGATTAGTATAGTGAGTTCTCACGTTAGTTCGTTAATGCCTTAAAATGAGTTGCCAAATATTTATAATCAGTCTAACAAAATAAATCGAAATCATATTCTCAGGATTTCGAGGCTTCCGGTTAGTCAAATTTTAAATGTCGCTATAGTGAAATTCACTACATATCGCGCTCAACTTTGAAAACTGATTGATGAACGTAGTGATTAAGTGAAGCTCGAAAAACAACAGGTGATTTATTTCTTGTCCGGGGAGCTGATATCCCCGAGAGTCATTGCTAGTCATCTTCTTGTTTCAGTCCAAAAGTGTAGCTAATTAATGAACGTTTTGAACTCAATCGTCTGCTCTTAAAGAACAACTCTATTTTTGTGACATCTCAACACTGGTACAAAAAAATAATAATTTAGATTCTACCACGTCTCAATATCCCAAGAAGCATATCTTTATTTTATATTACTCACAATGGTACTCCACATATTTTCTATAGATTTGACGCTAAAAGACATCTTTGATCATAACTCTGCATGTTTCTCCTCTCAAAAACCATTCAAAGATATATAATAATTCAAGAGGGGAATTTCTAGATTCATTTCAACTTCTTTTGAAAGTGTTTTACTTTGGTCTGAGCTCTGTCGTTATTCTAAGACTTTTATGAGAAAATGTCTGAGCTTCTCTTTCCTGCAGAGTGCCTTCTTTTGATTTCTTTACCGAGTTGAGCGAAGAGCGGTTGATGGTTTTCAGGCAATGTGACATTCCGATGCTGGGATAAAACGAGTCCGTGAGAGATCTGAAAATAAAATTTGGCCTAATCTGCTTATAAGTGGAATGGCCGTAATAGAGGCCAATTCAAGTAATTTCCTGGTCCAGATGAAGTCAAAAACGTAGCAGTTGAACTACTTTCACAATGATATTGCTGCTGGTGAGTGCAGAAAAAATGTTTTTTATGTGTAAAAGCATTATCATGAAGACAAAACTCCTTCCAGAAGGACAATTAAAAAATGAACGTGATCTATTTGGATCTAATCAGTTGTGTACTAAATAAAAAAATAGATTATAAAGTAGAACTCGCTTGTATTGGCGAAAAATGGCATTGCACATCAAAATATAAGCGGCTCTGGCAAAAGGGTTTCGGAAAAAGACGTCCTGCAATTAAAAGCATTTACTGAAGCCACTTCTCGCATTGATTCTTGCACACCTCCTGAACCAGTATTTTACCATACACATTGGCTGGTTTACCTTAAAATCATTATAAAAATATAAATTTTATGTCATGAGTAGCTTCCGAAATTTAATTTACATGCTTTTGTTCCTGGTTCAGCTTGTGTCTTCATATTATCGCTTCTGTTGAATGGAATCTTTAGTAAATTCTATGAAAATTAATGTATGATCTGTTTTTCTCACATATTGAAAATTTATTGAAAAAATTGCATTGAAAAAGATATACGGAAATGAGGAAATCATAGTACACTTGACACCTATACATGTTTCAACTCTCAATCGAGTTTTGTTTGAATCTTTTGGGTGTTATCACGGGCCTCCACTAATTTGTTTGAAAGGATTTTACAAACATCAAATAAAATAAAGAAATACATGATCATAATTCAGTTGCCTTGCCACCCTCATTTGGCTAAAATATGCAATGTGACACGTGTCGATTGGTGAGAATTAATAAAATAAAGTTAATGTGTGACTGCAATTATTGTTACTTAGACAGGACCTCGAAGTCGAGATTTGGTTCAGCATTAATTAATGTACAGAGCTTTTCGGCACATGCTCTCATAGCTGCTAGGGGGAATAAAAGTATTCATTTAAGAAGGATTTGAAATAATATGATTTCAAAAAGGGAAGTGGTGAAAAGATTTATGACAATCACTCCAATTGAATAGGAAAATTTGAAAATCTGTCCCAAGACAGCCCAGGCATTAAGCGGCCTACCCTTAAATCTTCCCCGATCAGATCAGAGCGACAGCGGCCTTATGCTCTCACCAAGGTCGATACCCAGAAAATGAAGGAAATGTTCCATGAAAGGTTGAGTTTAGGCAGGGAAAACAGCAGGATTAAAAGGCTTACAACCTGGTCAATACGATAGGTCAGCTGTGCGTTGGGTCTGGGTAACTCTACAAGTTATGGTAAGAAACCTCATCAGCTTGTAATTATGGAAGGAAAGCAAAATGAAAACATGGAAAAAGACTCCATCCCTTAAGTAGATGACTTGATTGGAATCGAAAATGTGCTGTGAAATACAGGAATGTCGCTGCATAATTTGTTACCTTGTTTCTGTATTAATTTCATAAAGTATAGCAAAAATTTTAATATCCACCAGTACATGTACAACCAAATTCAAACAGTTTACGCCATACATTTTGAGTCGTTTGTTAATGGATTGATGAGTGCAAGAAGCCTTGATCTTTTTCAAGGTGACTTTTCCTCATAGAGTCACGTGATGAATCAAGTTTCGAATACACCGCCATCGGAAGTCCTGCGATCACAAATTACCCGTGAGGTCAATGCACTGACAAACAAGCCACAGATGGCGAAACCGCCACGAATATCGCAAGGGACCGAGCAGATACGAGCGTGTTTGTGTGGTGAGTGCAACGGCGGTCTTTTTGAAGGTTACTATGAATGAAAACACCCGATGAGACTGTTTTTCAATGCTAAAAGTATTTTTTTGTTATTACTGTATAAGCGATCGAGCGTCTTGTACGAACCGCTTATTGCAACAGTTCTCTCAACTCGGGACTGGCCATTCATTATTTGAAAATTATTCTCCAGTATTTCCGTGTTTTTAAACTAAAATTTTGCATGCTACGTAAAAAATCAAGTATCTCAATTTGAATTGAAATCAAAAGCAGTGAAATAGTCTAGAACGCTTTAGTGAAACATTACATTACATAAAGTGAAAAACATTATCAATGTTTTTCAATTAGAAAGGTCCCACCAATCAAATATTTTTATCCTATTGTTTCTTGGAATTAGATCTGTGTTTTAATGCTTGTGTTAATTAAGCTGAATAAAAGTGTTCTCAAAATGTACTTGTGAAGGATAAAGTTTGGCTAGCCGAGGTTGAAACTTAAACTTTATCAGGTTACCTTCATTTAAAGTGTAACTTAATAGGGTCTACTTTATCTTTAATATTTTACCATAAAATGGATAAAAGGCTGATGTTAAGACCTAGCTCGGTCATTCGACTCAAGCCGCTGTGTGAAATTAAAGATGTAAATAGATGCAAGATGACACGAGAGCAGGAACGCGATCTGAACACTTTATAGCGAATAATTCTATCCCCCCTCTGCGGTCACATAAACATTGAGAACTACTTCATCCATAGAAGGAACTTATTTCAAATTATATGACACGATAGTTTCTGCTAGGTAACCTCTTGTTCATATTCTTACTTAGAATTTATTTTCCCCTTATGGCCTGATTGTATAACACTAGGAAACACTTTTTCAGAAACTTTGAGTTGCATTGGATG
>VOMN01109132.1:0-24978 GCA_014899125.1 Orchestia grillus | reverse complement strand
CCGAGACTTGTCTCTGAACCACCCCTCAAACATATGTAGGGGAGCATCATGGAATCTATGTGCTTCGTACCTAGTGTTAATTTCGGAAGTCTCTGTTGCTTTTTCAGGTAACTTTTAGTTCGTTTTGAGAGATCTGGCACTAGAAGATCTCTCATATTCAAGTAATAGTTAACAGAAAACTTGCAGAGAAGGCTGTAATCAACGAAAGGTCCGAGTTACATGAGGTACTATTTACCACTGTTGTTGTACAACAGTTTCCCCTCTATATATGTATATATAATTCAGGGGTGATTCCAAAATTCAAAAACGGCCACCGGCGAATCGAAGACGTTTCACCGGCGAAGTAGGACGTAGAGGGACGATCATGGACGTGCAGGACGTGGCGAGCAGGGACGTGGTATCGACGAGCTTCGCGGATGACCGCGGACGTAAAGAGGCCGATAATTTCGGCCACAAAGTGGACATTTCGTCTGTCATTCACCAATGATTCTCCGGCGATACGTCCCTAAGTTCGCACTTGATCGCCCTTAATTCATCGGCGATACGTCCTGGATTTTTAATAGAGTATGACGACCCTCACGTCATCGCCGCGTCCCCCACGATAAGGTCGCGTTGCGATAAGCGTCAGGGAGAGTAACAGGTAAGTGACAACCTAGTATTTCCTTAGTCTTCATTCCTCGCCGTTATCTTCTGACCCGTTCCGAGAAGTGAAGTGAGTGTAGTGTTGTTTTTTATTATTTTCAATGTTTTTAGTACAAAGGTCGAGGTTCTGGACCACTATCACTATGTCTACTGGATTGGAAAAAAAACGCTTTCCTCCTGTAACGAGTTTACCTTTTGTAATATCATCATTAATGGCATCTAATTTCTTCCATGTGTTATTCGCTTGTTCTTGAACGTAATTAATGAATGTTTCAATATTCGTCAGTACGTGAGCTGTGTGAGTTGAGACTTGATCGAATAAGCTTATACCCAGAATAAATCGTACTGCTTTATTCTGAAAGTTTTGGAGTGATTTTAGGCATGTTTCTGATGATGCATGGAATGGGTTAGGTGGATAAGCGAGGTCTGACCGTACGTATGCGGTGTTGAGTTTCATTTTGTTATTCCGACTGAGATTGCGGAACTTAAATAGAGTAATAAGAATATGATTTGCTTTTGATACCCTTTCTTTGACATGATTGTGGCAACCGTTGTAAGAAAAATTAAGCTCTTATACTTTACCGGAGGTGTGACTATTGTTGAAGCACGTGGAGAGTACATTAATAAGTAATATGTTTTCGGTAAATTGTGTTTAAATGTGTTACTATTAAAATTATTTGGAGGGCTCATACCTATTTTCTGTATCCTTAGCATATAATTTTTCAAAAATTCTATGTTGTATAAAAAGTCAATAAAATTGAGGCGCACATGTTAGTGCACAAAATTGGGGTACGGTTAGGTAAACTAAATTAAATACATTTAATTAAAAATATTCCATAATATTTTACTGATAGATGTTGAACTCTTACATAATAGTCCGAACCTTATTTGAAAGCAGCTCGAATATCTTGTAATGGCTGATTGATTTTTTACTTATTGGCTGATAAAAATTATTTTGCATAAATGCTTCCCACGGGTGTTGGTAAAATCGGCCCCTATGTCCCGCAGAAGGCGATTGGAGTTAGTACCAATTTCATCGTTGTAGTGGACGTCAGAGATTTGAACTGGCCGTGCGTATCTATTTGGAATTTATAGACGAATCTAATCCACATCCACATAGGCCATTGTTCCTGATTATGCTCTGAACGAAAAAATCAAGTTTATCTCCGAATTAGACAATTAAGTTAAGACAAAAGATGACTTATTTCATCTAATATGTATCCGTGGAAATTTTAATTCATGAAGAGATCCATAGTCAAAATCAGCTTCTATTTATTCGTAGTCGATTACCATCAGGGACAGGAGGAAGTGAAATGATTACTGGTGATACATTTATTTAAACTTGCAGATGAACAGCACTAAATAAGAGTTAGATAGTCAAGGTCAGCTATTCCTACACTCTGTGTAGGAATAGCTCCTGATAGTCAAGGTCAGCTATTCCTACACTCATTCCTACACTCTGCTTAAAATCCGTAAAGGTTGGTCAAAGTGATTAGTCTCATTTGAATGTGCACCTAAACTGCCCCACTCGGTGTTTGTGAAATCTGATTACTAGAATGCGATCTGAAAACACATTAATAAATTATTATGCTGCTGCTGAGTAATATATCAAGAGAAAACCTGCGTGCAACAACTCTCAACTGCTTATAACTTTTATTTCTGTAAAAACAAAGTGCAACGGAGCGATGTAATGTATACAATAACCTGGTGATTTAAGAATATTTTAAATTTTTTCTTGCAAGTCCCAACAAGGTGTACCGCTAAGAGAGCACAAAAAAGCTGTGAAGTACAGTAGCTACAGTTCAAAGAACAGTTCGTCATATCCCAAAATCTTGAAGTTTAATTATTTTAGGGCTTTATCAAAAGATAGAGGTGCAGAAGTAGGTAGGCTAGGTTGAACAAAAAATACGGTTAAAGTCCGTATACAGTGAAATATGGAAAATAAATAGCGACTTCAACTGTATTAGAGCTCAAAACACATGAAATTACAATCACTCGATGAAGGACATCTCCAGTTGTCTATGCTGACACAAAGCAAAATTTTCATTGCCGTTGGTTAACGAATTTGTTTATTGAGGGAATTGTCAGGTTATAAGTTCACAAAGTAAAATACATTGATCGTTGAAACAAAAACAAAGAAGACAAAGGGAACCAGAGTAGCGCATGTTGTCGGCATGCCACGCCTGCACGGCTACATCTACTGCTGCGGTCATTGTTTTCGCTGACTGATATAAAGTTCCGTTCTTGCGTGCACCTCCCAGTGTCAGGTGCTACTCTTTATGCCTTGCTGACCGCTTGTAAATTTTCAATGTCGATCCTCACAGAAGTCACGTCTTGACATGTGACATCACAACTACGTGCAGTACAAGTTACAATTTCGTTTGGCCAATTATCAAATAAATGACTTTCTATTTTACGAATTTATAAAACGGAAATCTTCCCAACAAGTGAAACATTCTCACGTCATGACAGTCTATGAAATTTACGTGCTAGTACGTCAATGCTTTGAATAATAATTGTTCACGCCCCTTTAGATATCTCTCAAAACTGTGCAAGCACTTGAATGTTCCGAAGTTGTACCCATGTGCGACCATGCTTCATTACGGTAGCCGGTGAAATATAGCGCGAAGAGCGTTAGCCCAACAAAAGTTCAAGAGATACTAATTTTTACACAGGAAAATTTTTATTTCACATAATTTATTAGGTATTACTCATGGAATTCTCATCGCTGAGCATAGACTATAATAGTATCGTTAACATAGAAGGGTGATAGTGGATTAGCGTGCTTAGGTCATGTCCCTGCTGAGAGAGCTAAGATTTTAACGAATATTCTTAGTTTAAAATTAACGACTATGGATTCAAAACAAGTACATACATGCTCGTGTGTAGCCCGTCAATAGTTCTCACTTATCGTTTAAGATTCATTCAATTGATTGCATCAACTTATTTAATATCACAAAGCAGTGCAACGCCCCTGAGGGTCCAGTGCGACGGTGGCAGGTCGGTCTCAAGGTCGATGGAGCCGATGTAGGTGGCGTCGGTGCGATGAGGCTTGCGGTAGATGGGACACTCGTACAGCGACGGACTCTTGCCGCATGTCGTGTTCATGGCGTATAGGTACACCACAGGCAGTGGGTCGTACAACACCTGCCAACAGATTTTAAACTCAAATTTCATTCTCTCCATCATTATCACAGCATAAAATTATTTAAAAATGTTTGCGTATGAAACAGTTTTGATGGGAAATAATCTCGTTAAGTTTGCGGCATAATTATAGCCGCATTTACGGCAGCTTGCAAACCTAGATGTTGGGTTCAATATTCAATATAATGAATGTGAATAGATATTTGCCAAAATTTGCGAGCCCAAGAAAACTTCAGCAATCTGTCTGAATGCATGAGTTTAACGACATAAAATTCTTACGCGTTGTATGAAAGGAAGTTAAGATAAAAAAAGAACCTTTATTAATTCCAACACATTTTACCGTTGNGAGGGATGTGAAGAATGTGTGGTTTAAACTTCCTTTTCCAAGCGAAGTACTCCCTGATTACGTGATCAAATTAAAGGAGTGTTTGTCGTAAAATTTTAGAATTAAGTCACAGCAAGAGAAACATATTTTAACTGGTTTACCATTCATGTTCTCGTACAAGAGATGTTCTAATTTTTCAAGTAAATTAAGTTTACGCGAAACATTTTCAACGACCTGAAGCTGAATGGAGAGATCCATGTCGCTGCTTGAAAAATATATGCACAGTAACATTGTTTAAATGGGAGACAAAGACAACTTCATGGAGGTCGGTAAAAACTTTTAAAATATCTGGCAAATTTTCTTTCAAAAAATGTCATTTTTCGTCTACGCAGTTGACGCAAATTTCTGTCCTAAGTAACGTCACTCAGCCGTAGTTACCGTATCAGGAACTGACGTCACTCACCCATAGTTGCCTTCTTCGGAACTAATGTTACTCAGTCATAGTTGACGCGTCTGGAGCTATTGTTACTCAGCTATAGTTGCCGCGTCTGGAACCAACGTCACTCAGCCATAGTTGCCGTGTCTGGAACTAACGACTGTCGCGTTGACTGCCGTCGAGGATGGTCGATTGAGGCGTCGCTCTCGGGTCGAAGTCAAGAGTTGAAGTGTACAAACCTAGTGTATCTCTAGAAAGTGTGCTTGCGCATACATTTGCATTAAAGTGAAAAGGTTTTCATTGAGGAAGTGAATGAATACACCTAACGAAAAAATATTTACCAAAAGGGTTAGTGTATACACCGAACTAGCGCATGAACTAGATGAAAATTCTAATAATTGTATTTATTCAGTCAACTCAATACGCACAAACAAGTGTACATTTTTGTGTATAAACTTGAATATGAATTGAAAAGTAGGTAGTGTATGCGTTTCATGAATCAGCGCTCGGAAATAAATCCTGCGGCATTTGCTCGAAAATTATAAACGGTCACTGTTTACGATGTGCTGAATGTCACGCCCATATTCATTCATGTCCAAGTCCACCGACATACAGCCAAGTAAGACTTGGTGTTAGCAGGGCTACGTATACTTGTGAGCTGTGCATTAAAACACACAAAAAATGTGAAAATGAAACGTACAACAAAGCCTTGTCTATTGTCGAGAGCGAGCGGAGCAAAAGTCAGGTGAGACCTCCCTTCCCCACTATGTCTTCACGACTTCTTTCCGAAGTAGAAGAGGATGTGGCCGGACTCTCGACATTTCAGGCTGAGATTCTCAGCGTCTTATCATGAAATCCTTCCATCTCCCTTCACTCCCCTCCCCGTTCCTCCCCTTCCTTCACCCCTCCTGCCCACCCAACCTCCGAACTGAAAAGGGAAAAGGAAAATGGTGGGGATCAAATTGGCGAGTTGGAGCAAGTAAGACCCGGCCCGGCAAACGTTAAGTGGAAGAAAGAATTTTGCACATTCTTCTTCACTAAACCCTGCAAGCATGAGAACAAGGGTGAAAACTGCCTTTACATGCATCCGAAACTGTGCTAAAAATTTAGCAAATTGGGCTGGAAACTGAAACAAGGCTGCAACAGAGGCAAAAGGAGGGAATTCTTCCATCCAACCATGTGCTGGAGAGCAGTTGATGGCCTCAACTGCACGAGAGAAAAGTACAGATTCCTCCACCCTTCAACGATTAGGACAACCTAAGTACCCGGAAACGGTGCAGGAAATACAAAAAAACACGGCACACTCAAACGTGTCAAGCCTGTCTGCCTCAAGCTGGCCATCTCTGGCTGGAGCCACCAGGGTGTGAACCCGGTGGAATACTGCGTCAACTGTGAGCACTGCCACGAACTATTACTGGTATAGATGCTCAGCCAGAAAGATCTAATACTTTTTTTGAACTGTGGAAACAAAAAAAAATAATACATGAGCAGATATTTCTTCTCATGAGAGGCAGGGGAAAATTAAATCCAATGCTCAAAGTCCAGGCAAATCCGAGGGTCTGCACCTTTCAGATGAATTGTTGAACAAAAATACGTATAGTAAATTACTGTGTTGCAACACAGAAAGTTTGAGTTCTTATGACAGAAAACATAGAGTAACATGTTATAAGAAAAAGCGTTTCTTGAAAATGCTGAAATTGGGACTGTCGTGTGGACCACTTTGACTGAGAAAGTACCGGACACCGAGGTGTAAATTAAAAGATTTAACCTATTAGAGTAGGTTGACCGCAGGGCATAAAGAAAGGTGGAGTCGCTTTATGTGTCAGATGTGAAACAGCATCCCGCGCAGTCGTCCTGGCAGCTAGCTCAAATGGTGTGGTGAAATAATTGGTAATGTATCTCAACAACCTGAGACTAGGCCTCGTCTTAATTTACAGATCTCTCACGTGTGAAATGCAAAACTTTGAACCTGTGCTATTTTGCATAAGGACAAAATAGATCAGTTCAGAGCACCCCTACCGACCCTCATAATGTCGGGGGACTATAATTTTCCCTCAATGTGTTAGATTGCGGAAACAATGTACGAAGGCTCCACTGAGTCTAGACTTCAAGCTGCTTCCCACCTCTCCTTGTGGAAAACTTTGCAATGGAACAATAGGTGACAGTCCCTATTAGGCTTGAAAACATACTAGACCTGGTCATTATCAACAACTGTGAACTAGTTTGAGGGATTCTGGTCGAGGATACTATTCTATCAGACTACAGGCTACTCTTCGTCACTGCAGACCTCGGACTTGCACATCTCCGATCTCAAAGCCGAAACAACAGAGGCCTTAGCTCCTTAAACATTGTGAGCCGCCCTATCAACTGGGACAACCTAATCGAAGACATCATCGGGATCAACTGCGAACAGCGACTAGCCGACCGAACGGCTCAAGAAGTCAACTAGAACTTGCAGATATTACTGTTTGAGACGTGCAGTAAACACACACCTATAAAGAGGGTAAGGAAAATGAAAATAGTTTCTCGAGACCGCCGGATTGCTGAGAGAAAGAGAAGGTGGCTCTTCTAGTCACTGTCACAAAGGATATGCCCTGAGACTCGACATCGAGTATCAGCTCGTGTTGCCGAACTGGGAAGGCAGCTGACGGAATCACACGAAGCGGAGTCTATAAATGAGGAGGAAAAAGCAGTCGATGCAATTCGTCTGAACGCGAAATACTTCTACACATTTGCAAGAAGCAGAGCATGGACCAGGCCAGTGGTCGGTCCATTCGGAGTGGAGGGCAACATAATCCCAAGCAAAGAACCTGTCTTCTTGAGTGAAGTAATTTTTACCGAAACAGACCTGGTTAAATACGTTGGAGAACTCTCTTGACCTCGGCTGCGGGGCCCACCGGGAACCCTGCTATCCTGTTGTGAAACTGAAAGAGCAGCTCAAGACACCTTTGGCTGTACTATGGAGGCGTTCAATAAAGACTGGAACTATCTCATATCAACTCAAACTCGGTGTAGTTACACCACTACACAAAGGTGGAGAGAGGATGTTCTGAAAAACTATAGGCAATTCGCCGTAACATCGCAGGTCATAAATTTTTTTGAAAAAATAATTGTGAAGAATGTGGTGTAGTACTTTGAAAACACTGGTCTCTTCAACGAGCATCAGCACAGCTTTCGAAAAGGGAGGCCATGTTTCTCACAGCTCCTCGAGAACCAAAGGATGTTAACCGAAGCGCTAGGAGACGAGAATGCTGTGGACGAGAATGCTGTGGGCGTTATGTACTCAGACTTCGCCAAGGCCTTCGACTAGGTGGACCACAGAATCCTACTCAGGAAGCTGAGAGTACATAACATCGGTGGAGAGCTCCTGAAGTGGATCGACAGTTTCCTCACATGGCGCAGACAGGTGGCTGCCGTATACGAGCACCTCTCATCGGAATCTCTAGTTGTCGCGGAGTGCCACAAGGATCAGTGTTGGAGCAACTACTGTTCCTTGTACATATCTCAGACATAGATGCCCCCTTGCAGCATTCTCACGCATCTCCTTTTGCTGACGACACGAGACTGTTCAAGAAAGTGAGCAGTGTCGAAAGCTGCGTTGATTTGCGTGAAGCCCATGAAAATATCTACATATGAGCCCGGTCAAACAACATGGAAATCCAAGAAAGCAAGTTCGAGCTGAGGAGGTATGGAACGCACACTGACCTCAGGTTCTCATTCTCATATAAAACGAAAAATAATCTGGAAATAGAAAAACAATTCCTTAGAGACTTGGGTGTTATCGTCGGGGACAACGGACAATTGAAAAACATATCGATCTAACATTCAACAGCTAGCGCCAAATCGGTTGGATCTTGCGAGTCTTCAGGACTCGAAATTCAAAACCGATGCTTGCGTTGTTCAGGGCACTGATTCTACCTCTGGCCGAGTACTGCTGCCAACAATGGAATCCAGGCCCCAGAGAAAATATCGTAAAGATGGAAGGTGTGCAACGAAGTGAAGCTGCAAAGATTCGCGATGTTCAATATCTGGACTACTGGGATCGGATGAAAATTCTAAAACTGTATTCTCTTGAGCGAAGAAGGGAGAGATACCTCAGACTACACACGTGGAAAATGATTCACAGAATAGTCCTAAACTTTAAAAATGAAAACATAATTTTGCTCACAAAGCAACACATTCGGTTTGGCAAGGTGTGTGTTGTGCCATCGTTCAATGTTAGAACGGCCGGCAGCGTTCGAACTAGACATGAACAGTCCTTATCCGTACAGGGACCCGGATTCTTCAACTCTCTGCCGAAAAACCTAAAAGAGTTAGTTCAAGGGCTCAATGGACGTTTTCAAGAATAAACTCGACAACTTCTTATAAACTGTCCCTGATAGGCCTCCCTTGCCCGACTATCATCAAACGGCAAAGAGAAATGGTATCATCCAACAGCTCGTTGATATGAGAGTACAAAACAGGGGGTCCCCCAGTGTGGCAGGGGTGTAAAAATCCAAATATTTTCAAGATATCCAAAGTAACGTTACTCAACCATAATATTCGTGTCTGGAACTAACGTAACTAAGCCATTGTTGCCCAGTCTCGAACTAATGGTACTTACCTATAGTTGCCGTGTCTCGAACTAACGTCAATCAGCTATAGTAGCCCTGTCTGGAACTAACGTTACTCAGCCGTAGCAACCGCGCCTGGAACTGACGTTACTCCGGTATAGTCGCCGTGTCTGGATCCAACATTACTCATCCATGGTTGTCGTGTTAGGGAGACGTCACTCAGCGAAAGCTGCTGTCAAAATTAACGTCACTCAGTCATAACTGCGTTATTAAGACTGGCATCACTCAGCCTTAGTTAGACTGGCATCACTCAGCTCGGTAGCTCAGCTACCGAGCATATTCGATTATTGTAGCTGTCGACGTAACGCATATAATCAAATTGAAATGAACCAACTGAACGTTGCAATTGTAACTTGAACTGAATGTTCCTCCTACGAGTAAAATGTCTTCTGTTCGTCCGTTTGTCAGGATGCCCAATTATAAGACGTTCGCTTATTTTATTTTTTTCAACAAATAGAAAACTGACATATATTGATAGATACTCGAAAGAAATTACTGCAATTTTTACCTGTTTCTGACTTAAAATGAATAAAAATCTATTTTGATATTCATTTCAGACTTATCATTGAAAAGTCAAAAAGATTCAATGTATGTAAAATCATATATTCAAACATCTCACATGAGAGTTGCAAACATGAGAGCTATGAAGAGAACTGAGCTTCCCTACAAGTTCCCTATGTACATGTGTAGAAAGTAAATGAAGCGGAACGAATTCAAATTGCCAAGGCCATAATTCCGATAGTGTTCTGTACCATCTGGAGAAGAAATGTAGCCAAAAAATGTGTTAAGCAATTTAAAGTCTTATTGTGTTTTCTCACCGAGGTTTTGTTTTCACGCAGATGACCAACGACTATGATTCAACTTGGATGTCAGAGAAGATGCAATTTAGAAATATCATCAGAAACTATACTAGTTTAAAACTTTGCCTCCGGAGTGAGCCATATATGGTACACACGATCTTCTAACCTAACCTAATGTAACCGAAGTATTATCATGTGTATAAATACAAATTTTAAAGTTTTCATCAAATTCGTGTTCATCAACTGTAGAAACTAGTTCTGTATAGAAAAAAAATTAATAGAGTAACCAAATTTATGAAACCGAAATCTTTCATTTTCAAATTCACAACAGAGATATTTGTCGGGATGTACTTTTGCCCGCGTGGAGAATCGTAGTCGAAGTGTTAAATAGGTTTTCAAGGAACTAAAAGTTTTTGAAATGAACTTTCTGTCAATTTTAAGTGATATTACATTTTGAAATTATTGCTAGGATGAAATTTTAATTATTTCAAAGCTCAGAGTGACGATAAAATCACAACTAGTTTGATAAAACCATTTGAATTTTGCTTCATTCCAGTTGATGAATTTCAAAACTAGATACATGTATGTTAAAACTAGGAACATCGCAATGTATTCCAGCTGTTATATGCACTTGCAGTAGACATCGCAAAGGAGTGAGGTTTTCCCTTCATAGTGCTTATTACTCCAGGGTAAATTTTGAGGTTTGAACTATTATGCATCAGAAGAAGGCGAGACTGGAAGCCGCGGTGCTCGAAGCATCAGAAGTGAGACACCCGGCTCGAGACTAGTTCGTGTGCTACGTTTCGAGAGGCTGACTTGTACTACGTTTTGATCCCACCTGTTTGCGGTTGAGTTAATTTCTGGAATATCCAGATACTCTTAATAACAGGCTGTACAGTGGTGGTTCAAGTCCACCATGAATTCAAAATTATCCGCTATGGATAACGTGATCTCAGCTTCAAAATCCAGAGCTTCTAAATCGTCGAAGCGACTCAGTGTCGTTCCTGTTCTATGTTTACAGCTCGTCGGGACCCTGGCTGCCGATATGTTACAGAACTCCTTATTTTCCTGCATTGTATGCTTTAAACTTACCCTTTTTAGTTCGTTTGCGTGTTCATATGTTCTCTCCGTAATTTTGTCGCTTCCAGAACCGCATTGTTCCTAACCGGATTTCATTTACTTTGATCTTACTAGTTAATTACATTTTACAAAAACTGACTTATGCAGCTCCATTAAACTTGGAAGATAGCCCATCTGATCTGATAGATTTTATAAGATTTCCTCGTCGAGCTTATCCCGAATTAATAGTTACCGATTACTAGCTGCGAGTCTGATTTTTTACCTGTTTTTTTCCCCGAACTCTTTCATTTGCGTCTAATAGTCATCGTACATCGGATGTGTCACTAAAAATTCATGTGTAATTTGCTTGTACTTTTTATGTTATCAATTCAAAATAAAATGCAATGAAATCTTTTACATCACTTGTTCAAATGTATCTTAGGCACTCATTGAAACAATTCTCCACAGTATAACCGGCTTCCTACATGACTTATGTTCCATCGTCCTGACGGGTCCGGTCCGTGTGCCTTGGTCACAGCGTTTAACTTATGGCCCCCCTGTATTAGATTTAGGTAATGATCTGTCGCCAGAGAAAATTGTCCATAATAACCAGAAGAAAGAATATTACCAGTACCGCATATGTTGTTAATTTCATTAGTGCTTTGTCTTTAGTTGTCGTCAGAGAATTTTTTCCAGAACAAAGATCACGCCTATCTTTCACAACAAGAGGCTCCCAGGCTTTTGTGCTCGATACAGTAGGACTTTGTAGTTCGTGCGCTTCCACTTCACTGCTCAAAAAATGATCCTGGAAATCCTTCTCACCCGTCCGCACAAATTACGGTCGTTGGTTGTTGGTTCCCTGTCTGTGAAAGCTGTGCATGTTGTCGTTCAAGATTTTGGGGCTCCAAGATGAATTATAATAGTGTGACTACTTTCTTAATACAAACTTTTAACAAATAAATTTAACAATGAGAGTAATTTAGCGTTCCTAAATTTATAAAAGTGATCTTAGTTAAGTTAATTTTCGAACACTTCGTACAAACGCGGTTACCTGCCCTGCCGCGACCTGCATAAGATCGGAATTTTCCTATTTCAATTGTGGGTAGATCGAATACCTACGAATATGACATATTTATTTTTCTTGGCACAACCCTTATTATACAAAGTGCAGTATGCATTTTTTTGACATACTTTTGGTTTAGACTCGACGAGCCTCCCTTTCTTCTTGTCCCACGCTGCTCCCTCGAGGTACAAGCCGTACACGTACACACCCTCTGGAGGAGGCTCCTGCAGGTCCTCACGTGTGAAGCGAGTCACCAGATTCTGCAGGACGACGCAGTCCAGGGACCAACCTCTGTGCTGCCTCGTTACTTCCTGTTCACATCTTGCTCGTGTTATTGCGCGCCACATAATATGAGGAACATAAGCGGTCATGATTTCCGCTTCTTTCAACAGCAATAGTATAATTGACATTCGCTCATAAAAATTATTACTACTTTGCACTCTATGCTACCGGCAGCCTGTGAGAATCATAACCCATGCAAAAGAATATCGCAATTGGTGATGCTCTACGATCCAACCAAGAGCATCATACATGTGTGAACAACTAAGAAGGAAATGTACAACATGAGACATGAAACAATCCTCACACACTTCTTCAAAAATCCAGTTTTAAGACCTGCCACATAACAAGTAGTTATTACAGTGAGCAACGCTGCGGTAAGCCTCTCTCCAAGTGTTCTTGCGGGGCTTCCAATTGAGTGAAAACTTAATGATTTCTTCCAAAATGGTATTTTGATAATGAAAATAGAGCTATCACATGATAGTGATGTATTAATGCTATAAATGTTTCAACAGATGAGTGTATGGGTTCAAACTTCTGTTTTCGAATGGGCTTGAACTAATTTTTTGTATGATTCATGTTACGATAACTTTTTTCGTTGAACTTATTATGCGTTTTATCTATAGTTATCGACGGATTTTCAGTGCATTTACGTCAGGCTGTAAAATGCAATCAATGATACTAAAGCTCCGATCATGTATCATTTGTCTTGTTCGCTTTTTTGAACAGATCAATCAAGAGAACGCGAGGTTCCGCTGTGGATGAATGTTACACTGGTTAATTGAAGTTATGTAGCGTGTAATAAAAGCCCCATACACCCAGGTAACCACAGAATGGCCTCGTGCAACTAGATTGTAAACAGATAGTGAGTTAATTCTCATCACTCAAGAGCCTTCGCCGTAACTACAAATTGTAAATATCAAGATATTTCCTGAAGCTTTAAGTTCAAGGTTTTCTTTCGACAACGGGATGCTGCTAAACAAATTCGTCTGCTTGGCAGTTTGCAAAGCTATGGAAGTGCTGCTAGGATTTCAAAATTAAAATCTCCAAAATCTGATGCAGTCACTTCAAGCACATGAATTGCATCGGAACTTGGTTAAGAGCTTGAAATCTAGCTTGGTGACGATCTTTTCTGTCACCGGTAAAACTTTGAGAACATTTCATTACTTGTGTAACTTAGAGAATATATTACGAAATACAGTTATTATTTCAGAGTTGGGCAAATCAATTTTTATTTTTAGTGGCAGTTCACTTATATAACTGTTTCAAGTTCTAGTTACTCACTCTTTTCACGTTCATTAGAGTTCAGTTGATTTCAGTTATAACAGTATACACCAAAACTTAGCAGGTTTCGAGAAAAGTCAGACGACGAATAATCTTTGCTCTCATATGCTGTCAAAGAGTAGTTTTATTTATTTCTAGGTTTTATTTAAATCTGTCTCATCGTCGCCTGAAATTTACACCACCCTCAGATTTTTTTCTTAGTCTAAGGAAAAAAATTTACAATGTATTACACACAGCTGTAATTCGACACACCACCTGTCTCATAGCTGTCAGAAAGCCCTGAGGATTGAAAAAGCCGGTGATCCAAAATGCTTTCGGTCGTCCCTGCGTATACCAGCGCCTGAACTGCGCGTCTCGTTCCAGCAGCTCCGTGAACCAGAAGCCGAGAGTGCTCGATTCCCACGAGATCTGTAAAAATCAAGGAAATCATTTAAGAAGTTTTAAGATCCCATTGTACAGCATTTTTTGAGTTTACTAGGGTGCGTTCACTAAGAGTGATTAAAAAAAACGGTTCCTCGAAAGGAAATAATCTAGACGGAAACATTTTTTCCCAGCATGCATTTCAGAATGAACGAGTATCATTTCTTGTAATGGAACAAACCATAAGGCACGATAACATTGAACTGGCAAGGTAGGAACTCGTAGGAGGGCAGAGGCAGAAGGATATTTCTCACAAATTGAACGCAATATCTCCATCTCTTGTTTCACATTCGAACGAGTTCTTACGTTCGCAAGCATGTGTGTAGGTTGGGGCGAAACAATGTTGAGAATATTGGAACATAGATTACTGGAAAACACTGATTACTGGATTAATTGGCAGTGCATTTCACGACGTAGAAGGATTTTGTATGGAAAGAATTTCAAGTACTTAGCAATTATGTGAAATGACCGTGTGAGATCAATTTAATCTCGTCGGCTGAACAATAGTTCACGCAGATGGGTTGCAGTAAAATTTGAATATTTCCTTGCCTTCGAATTTCAGTCTTTCAATGAGTGAACTTACTTGTCTGGTTTAATGGTAGTGGTTAACACGAAACCTCCTAGTTTGGTGTGAGCTGCATAGGTCTGTAACATTGCCAAAGTTGTTATATAGTCGCTCTTCATAGGAGATCATGGACGATAGCTAAGGATGACAAACTAGCCGTAATAAGATTTCCGTAAAAAAAAATTAGTCACCTGTTGTTTTTCGAGCTCAAGATATTTACTACGCTTTTCAATCAAATTTTGAAGCTGTGACCGAAGTTTAGGTTGCATGCAAATACTGAACAAGCATGTCTTCATTCAGAGCAGACATGGTATGGACTTGTTTCATATTTGCTCTACAGCGATATGACGAGAGCAAGATGTTTCGGAGTAGCAAAAAGGGGCTATTGCATTTGGCTGGGTTAAGGGGCACACATTGAAGGAAGTAGCTGAATTCGCTGATGTTTCATGCTGCACTGCTATGCGGGTCTACCAACAGTGGTAACAATCTGATACATACGGCAATTCAAGACAGATTTGTGATCAGAAAGAAATTGTAACCGATAGGGACTCCCACCACGTGTCACAAGTTGTTGACCGGAATCGCTGTACATCAAGGATAAAATTACGACGAAACATCAATAATGGCCAATCACTTGCTGTTTCTGAACGAAGTTTTTGTAAGGAACTCCATGCAATGGATAAATAGAGCCGAGTGGCTCGTAAACGGTTGATGCTAAATACTGCCCACGAGACCATTCGCTAAAATTGAGCCAAAGCACAAGCACTTGGACTGTACAGGAGTGAAGTGCCGCGTGGTCAGCAGCAATTCACGTCGTCGTGTTCATTGAAAACTTCATGAAGCGTTCAACGAAGCGTGTACATGATGCGATACAAGGAGGAGGAGGGTCTAGAGTGTTCTTGGGGGTGGGGGGTGGGGGGAGCTTAGTACACAGATACGGTTCCTTTTGGTAAGATATTCGTCAAACGAAACCAGCATGGCTACTTTAATCTGCCTGATAGTCAAATTTTGCCATTTGCACTATATCTGAATAAAGAAAGGCATATTGTTTTGCCAATCTTTCATAATTATAACTTCCGACCAGAATTATTTTTAATTGGCATGACAGTCCTCCAGGATATGTCAGGCATTTAAATTGGTCAGCTTAGTCCCCAGACATGAACCCAACAGAACATTTGTGGGATCACCCTGAATGAGAATTCAGATGCCTAGAAGATCGTCTGCACACTGTGGCTGCGCTACATCAGTTGATGCAGCAGCGGTTTAAAATCGACCATGTGTACATCAGAACACTTGTAGACTCAGTGCCGCGAAGAATTACCGATACTATTAGTACTCAAAGAGGTTATACACCATATTAGTAGGAGGTGGCCAATTTTTTGTCCTGGAGCTTACGTTCATCAATGATTGGTGTTTATATCAGTGCATTCACAACAAAGCCCATGAATTTTCGAATACTTTGATTCACTTTACAAAATTAGCAACAAACCACACAAACTACAAAGTTTTTTGTCCGCACTGAATAAATACACAAATCCTCTTATATGTACATACCCTCAGTCTCACTGTGGGCTGAGTCTATGTGACTATCTCCCATTTAATGACAATGATATGTCAGACTAGTTGAAAAATCTCTCTAAACATCTTTACATTCAGCTGTAGGTGAGCAGCACGTGTGAAAACAAGAGCGATTGTTTATATTAGCTCATTCACTTCATTTATACAGGGAAGAATGTGTGGTTCCTGACCAGCGTGAAAAAAATGCGAGTTGTCATTGATACGAGCACATGCACAGTCAAGTGAAACTCGAGAATTGTGGCTTCTGTGGTATCATTCACTCAAGTACTCACTTATTTGTTGCATTAGCCTATACCTCAATAACAATTTCTTAAAAAGAGGCTTTTATTATTTGAAGAGTACAATGATGAGAAAATCATACCAGTGACTCAACTTACATAGCGTAGTAAAGTCGTTTCAATACTAAGCGTTTTTCATTCCGGCTGCACCTGAAATACTTCGGATAATATTACCACAATCCGGCACGTGTCTTTGGAAGTAAATCATCCACATCAAATTTCTTCGAATTTCGTGAACCAGTTTCAGAGGACGCAAAGTTTTCGGAATGGTCTCAATCGAGACATTCACAGCTCCAGAACTCTATGTAGATTCTAGTTTTGACCTACTTCAGACCGCAAATTAATCAAAATTTCCTGCTGTAAATCTGAGAGCTCCACAGGATTTAAATTCGGAAAAAATGAAGATCATTTAAAAGTTCATGTATTTCAATTTGGATCGGCCAAATCTTTATTTACTTCCCATTTAAGTAGTACGCCGCATCGTCTGCAGAGGCTGTAGGAGCTCAATTTGTTTTCATAAAGCTAGTAACCGGAATGAAATGTGGAGAATCTAGTTTGATGACGATGTATTCTGTCACCAGTTAAATTTTGAGAACATTTGGTTACTTGGGTAACTTAGAGAATTTATTGTGAATTGTAGTTATGATCGCAGAATTGTATAATTCAATTTTCGTTGTTGATGGAAGTAGACTTATATTACTGTATTAAATTTTAATTAATACTATTTTCACGTTCATTGGATTTTAGTTTTAACGGTTTATATATATATATATATATATATATATATATATTCGAAAGTGTGAAGAAGCATTTTTTGTGCGTGAGCCGCATCGAAGATACAAATTGTCATATGCTCCGTAAAAATGATGTATTAATTAATGAATGTACGATGAAAAACTTTGAATATAATGAAAGTTTAATCATCAAATGACTGGCATTAAACTGATGCGAGTACTAAAAACCAGTTTAAAAGAGTATCGAACGTCTACTCAAATGAGTTTGACCATTGGTCTTTCCAATCGAAAGTTCCACTTTGAGTACACGCAGAAAATCAATGACACACCTTGCGCCACTTGTCAGGCAGGCGGGCGTCGTACATGGCGTCTAGCGTCTCCTTGAGGGACGCCGACATGATGATTGTACCTTCGATGGCCAGCTGCAAGTCCTGCAGCGTCTGTCGCACCGTGCGCAGCACCTGCACAAGTGTTATGTGTTGTGGTCGTGCGGGAGTCATTACTTAATGCATACGGGACTAGTACTTTTACTGAGAATGTTCATTGAATATTCATTTTAATTTTTAGTACTAAAATGTACTGCAACAGAAATAATTAAAATTGTGCTTTATCAATTTCAAGTATCATTTATTAAGTATCAATTTACGAAAAAAAACTGAGAGCGCGAAGTAAAATCGTATCGACACAATCTAGGTGCAATCGTAATGACGCCATCTGAATGTTTTTTTTCAATTCGGTCGTACGTAGACACCAAAAAGCTGAATCCCGTTGCAGCAGTTCGACTTCAAATTGTTCGTTCGTCAAATAAGATACGGGTAGAATCCCTACCGGTTTGAAGCCTCGATAAGAAGGTTCTACATCATCGACAGTAGGTGAAAATTTGAACACTATTTCATTGTTTACACGCTGAGAGAAATATTGCTGTTGGAGCTAAATGTTAAAATTAATGTTTTCAACAAAATGGAATAACTACGCGCATATTAACCAGCAGAACCGAATCAACTGAGTGTTACTGTGAGGTATAGCGTAAGAGGTAACTTTGGTTAGCACGACCAAACTTAACGTCAAAGTTGTGCATCGATGAAAAATGAATGATATTGTAATGCTGTATTTTTTCAGTAAACATAGAAAACTCCACGTATGAAATCTCAATCTCGTAGTCCTTCGAAATCAAGCGTTGAGCTCGAATCTTTCAATAGCACACGCAACGGTAAATTTATGCACTGTGAGCTTACTTCAGGCTACGAAAACTTCGATGCTCCAATGTAGTCAGTTGAACAAACAAGGATTTGTAACTGCCGCGTTACAATCGTATAAAGTAGACGATGGTTAATAGCCAAATCCAGCCATGGTTTCACATTTCTTGTTTCTAAAACAACGGTTTAGAATTATTCCTCGCATCTATGCTGCAAGGCACAGAAGTGACAGCTCTCTTTTTGACACTGCTAGTTCTCACTTGTTTGAAAACAAAATATTCAGTTATAAGTTAAGCTTCCCAGAAAAAATAATTAAAAAATAACGTTTGATGCTCAAAGTGTAGTTCAGAACATGTGCATGTAACAGCAAACCATCTTTCATTTAGTTGTTTATAAATGACAGTAGTTTATTTACTTGTCAGTCATACATGCCCATCGTAGATGACGCAACGAAACCGAAAATCTCAACAAATGTAGAGAGAAGCGTAATTGACCTAAATGTAGTAATCAATTTTCATTTCTAACCTTAGGAATTTAAAATTATTCCATTCAAATATGATAAAGCTTCTCTCAAATAAATGAATGAATGAATGAATGACATGATCTGAAATCAATCCCGTGCTGTAGAACAATACCCCAGTTTAATAACGCGTTGTACAATACGACCTAGTTAACAAACTTCAATTAACATGAAACAGATATGGAGCGATACTATTACGTATCACAGTTACAGCGAACATACCCTCAACATTCGGCCGAGCTCTTGCCTGAGGAAAATGTTCATGGGAAGCAGGGCTCCCATGCGCTGCAAGGCTTCCTTCACCTGGGCACAGAGAAGGATAATAGCAAAGCTCTCGATGACATCCGATAGCGGAGGCATCACATCGAATATGTTTTACTGGATAAATATTTAGGCTACTGTTGAAAGAGCGATAGTACGTCCTCCCTTGAAAGTGGCATAGAACTTTTGTTAATTCCAACACGTTTCACCGTTCGGTTTTAAATGCCTTACAACTGCTGGTGTGGTAGGGGATGTGAGGAATGTGTGGTTCGAACTTCCTTTTCCAAGGGAAGTACCCCACAGTCACGTGAAAAGTCTCACCTGCGCCGAGGCTCGAGCCCTGGTCATTTCTGCTGTGAGGCTATCACGCTAACCACTACACACTGGAGCCCAGCAGGGTATGAGTAGTGTAATATGTAGGGCGTAGTATGATTAGTGCAATCTGAATTGTACGGGCAGGGCAATAGTAACGCTTGAGTTTATGTTTTATGAAGACAGTATATTCAGTGGACAAATTTACTGACACAGCAGCCTCTTGCTGGTGACAGAAGATGAAATAGAGAACGAAAAATTTAAAATGTTACATGAAAAAGAGTATAATATCGGGTCACTTCAACAGCTTAGAAATTTCTCTAAATCGTAGTAGCATTGAATGGAAAATACACTCTGTATTTCACTTATTCTACAATATTTTATTTCAGAACCTGTTTTTTAGGATGTGGCAGCATTTGGTGAAAATAGTACCCATGTTTTAGGACCTGATATCGGTGAGATTGTTTGCAAATAAATCTGCAAGGTACTTCATGCTGAACATTCTGACGTTGGAAGCAAATCCTTCGTGCTGGTCATAATGCTGATTTAAGCAGATGCATGGTGCTGGACATAATGTCCTTGAGAATAGATACCTCATGCTGAACATACTGACACTGGAAACAAATACCTCGTGCTGTACAGAATGATGCTGGGAGCAAATACCTCGTGCTGGACGTAATCAGGGGGGAGTTTTTCAAGCATATCGCTTGAGAGGGCGTACACGACGGCCTCCCTCGTCTCTCCTGTGCGCTGCCCACCACCCTCTTTCGGTTGAATGCTCAGTATCGTTTGCAGGATACTCTTGGCAGTGTTGATGTGGTACCTGGGACCACAGTTCTTTAAAATAAGGTCTGCACGATACTCTTAGCAGTGTTGAAATGGGACCCGAAACCACAGTTCTTAAAAGTATGATCTGCAGGATACTCATAACAGTGTTAAGGCACCTGAGAGCACAGTTCTTAAAAGGTTTCACTAAGAAGTTCACGGTACTGCATGCCGTAATGATGTTCGGCAAAGGGAGAAAAGGTAAACGTTTTTATTCCTCGACACAAATCAGTACGTCTAACCAGGTTGATGTAAGGTTCATTTTCGTACGCTGCAGGAGATTTTGCGAGCCTAAAATGACTTACGTAGAAAGTTAAAGAGTTGGAATTTTTTTACAGGATTGTGTCGAGTTTTGCTTTGTAAACAAGTGGTAAAACTTAAGTGGGAAATATTTCTTCGGATAAATTATTAACATTGCGAAATCCACTTGCGATGCTGAAATATATTATTAGGCCTGCAGTTGATGGACGATACGTGTTGAACTACTAAATAAAATTTCTCCAGTACTTCAAACCTGATCGCATATCTCTCAATCATACAGATATTAATAAGTGTCTCACAGTTCCTTTATTATGATCTTTATGCTTCGTTACTCTAATCAAATAAAAATGTCTCGGCAAAATTTTTCTAACATTAGAAACGTTAACGATTAACGACAGAATTAAAATACTTATGAATTAGTTGAATTCTCAAGTCACCTACTTTCAATACCCTCTTGTTGTCATAAAAAGACCTACTGTAACCACCTTCAACCTGGTTGTAAGTACCTTCTACATCTCTGTCTATAATCACCTAGTACATGTACGCACCTACTACATAATTTGATGCAAGCACCTACGATGTACCTAGCTGCAAGCATGTTTTATATGCCTAACTGTAAGAACCAGGAAGCACAAACAACGGCAGGACTTAGGTGAAAAAATTCAAACCTAAACGTGACCGTGATGACGTCATGAAAACGTCTCCGTGTTTTACTCTGAGTGCAGTGGCGTGTTGCCGTAACTAGCTTATATCCTTCAAATTAATTAATTCAGTATTTAGTGCACAAATATACGTCGTCCAGTATCCAGAGGAGAAGCTGCAAATCAAGTTCGTGTGATGGTACATGCGTTTCCAAATAAATTGAAGCTATGTCGAGTGAGGGAGGCCGAAAGAGGAAGAAGCGACTCTTTCAACCTAGTCGAAGGAGGCTATGCAGTTCAAAAAATTATCTTCTTGAAGATGACATACTGGCTGTTGACACCTTCAATAATAAATGATCGTAACTATATTAACAAATTAGAACCAGTTGAAGATTTGATGTTATTTTATATAATTCTTAGACTGAAAGCATGTGTGCTTGGTCTTGAATTTTAAGGACGGAGCAATGAGTATCATCAATTATACAATCAGTAGTAAATGCCATACATGGTGTGCTAATGTCCCATTTTATTATTCTAGAATCAATATATAGCAATAAAAAAAGAGAACAGAGGAAGGAAGAGACTCGCTGAACTTGAAAACAAATTTACCAAATCAAATTTATATCTTACTGTTATTTTTATGCTTATGTTATGACACATTAATTTCAGTTTGCTGATGATTTGCTTATTTACAAATGTGAAAAACAATTCAGAAAATCCTTGTAGCTCTTTCGTCACAAATTGGTTCTTTATGACTTCATTTGGGTTGTGTGATATATGCATATGTTCTCTTTTAACTACAATTAACAACAATTTACCTTTTAGCCTATCCGTTTGGGTATTAGATAACTTAAGATGGATGCTTGTCATATAATAAATTTTTGGTAAATATTTGAAGATTTAGCAATGTACATCATGTAGGTAGCTCACATTGAATACATTTGTTTGGCAACTATTTATGACAAAAATCCAAGATTGTGCTACAAAAGCGCACAATGCAAACCATTTTCTTCTGAAACATTAAAAAGAAATTCAACAATTCCCTTCTTTTTGAGAATATAGGAAAAAATTAGGGTCTATTAACTATTGAGATTTCTCATTGTTCAATTGGACCAGACTGAGAAATAAAAAAGTGATTTGAAACCAACTGCAAAATCCTTCCACGTTCCAATTAATTTCTCAAATTTTTGTTTTCGACCAATTAGCGTTGCGAGTTACAATAAAATTGTAGAACTCAGCTAGAAGCTTGTTCTCACTACATTTCTTCATGCATTATTCATCACAGTAGTTAAAATATCATTTTTAAAATTATGAATTCCCTGGAACGACGACTGGGCCTTCGAATTTGGACTTGCAGATCAGATGTAAAATCTACGTTATATTTACAGAGTGATTTTTGCTCTATATTTTTGTGTAGCGCAGTATAAGTGGCATCTGAGTTTTAAACATAAAAGTGGAAGATTTTTGTAGGGTGTATAATCGATGCACATGTAAAAATAGTGTGAATCCTTTAGAAATTCGATAAATATGACACATACAAATACATAATTGAAAAAAAAGTTATATATATTCAGGTTTTACATAACCCTGATACTAGGATTAATAATGTATGCCCAGAAATGGTACTATGTCATAGACTCATCAAACACTGAGCATATTCCTCATGACTTTTTGATAGTGTAATAGCTGATACTCTTAACAGTACTTGAACTTCTAATTTTATGGAGTGGAACACATGAGCTGAGTCACTTTGAGGCAAAAATATTTGAATGCAGCATGAGGAACATGAAATAAGGGGATTTATTAATAAAACCCAGTGCTAAAAGCATAAGTCAATAACTTGCAGTTTTCTTTGAAATTTATTTTTCACAATCACAATTTACTTTCCCAGTATATCTATATGTCCATGTGCAACTATTAATTAAAGATGTATCCTAATATTTATGTTTTTCAGACAAAATGCAGCATTTCTTAGACGCTGCGGATGCAGTCCCTACATGTTCACTTGGAAACACTGTGAATGTGCTGCATCAATAGTTGGGTAAGCAAGATTAATTATAATACATACCAAGATTATAGCGTAGTTGCTTCAAATGTATGAAGGTTTTTTGTTCCCTTGTACAAATTAAACGTATGTGATTCGTAACTGGGAAAAAATCAACTTTTATGTGGCACTCAGATTCAATCTCGGGTTATTTTTAGATATATTTCCTAAAATGTTCTTACAAACCAACGTACTGGGCTACCGAATGTAAAATGTGTGAGTTAGGTAATATAGTAATGATCAGGCAATTGAAAATGCTGATATCTCCACTGATTTAATTCCACTAACTGAATTTTTCATATAGAAAGAGTAGAGTGAAACACAAGTTTCGACAAGGTTTTTAATTGCTTCTCCCCTCTGAGGGCATAGAATTGGCAGAAGGGTTAGGTTAGTTAGGTTTACCTATCGTATGTTATGGGGACTGGCGTCCTCATGAGGGCCCCAGTTAGGTTACCTCAGCTTTCTTTTCAAAATCAAACACATTAGGTAATGTTAGTGAACAAGAATTTATTTGAAAATGTTAAAAAAATGAAATATGAAAACACGGTGACAAGTCTTGCCCCTACGATGATGTGCTATTCAAAACGATAAACACACCCATTCCGTGAACCACTTAGCCTATTCTTTTGCTAAAAGTATTTTGTATGGAATAGTTATTACCTAATCCATAGAGCTGCTATTTTTATCAATTTTTTTTAATCAAAAACTAAAATACATGCTTGTTTAACACTTGACTCGCATATGCAGCATAGCAGGAAAGTGAACCAACAAAACTGTTTCATTGACAGTAGTATCTTATGATGTATAAAAATAAGGCCCTCAGAATCAATACAACAGTGACTTCATAAAAAGAAAAAAATGCTTCGCAGCGTCAAAAACAAATTTGTGGGGAAAAAAATTCACTGACACAAATATGTATTTTAATAGTAGCAATAAATTTAACTCGAACAAACTACCATTACCTACGATTACAGCCTCTCTCTGGCTCAGGAACCTAGAGCAAGCTGACTTTAGTTTCTCTAGGGAGAGTTTCAAAAAATTCCTTCGTTCTGTTGATCAGCAGAGCTTTTGTAATACGGGGATGGCAATTGGTATATTTTCCAATTGCGACCTTTTCGTAAAGGTCCATTACGTTCAGACCGGGGAGTCAGGAGGCCAAGGTCACAAAAATTTTCTTAAACCAGCCATTTCTGAACTTTCTCAGAAGTGTGATAGAGCCGAATTCTGCTGCCATATATATTTATATAGTCGACCACTGACACCCTGTGTTATGCAGGGCTTAACTACAGTGTTTAGCAACTCCACGCAGTCATCTAAATTAAGCCTGAGACCCTCTTTGAAAAAACTTCGAAAGTATCATGTCAATCTCAGTGGAGGTATCGGAAAACCTCTCATATGAAGAAATTTCGTCTACATGACGCGAGCTGTATCCTTTGGACTGTAAGCAAACTATCAGGTATATGAGCCATCTGTCAACATCGAGGACCTTTCGGCGCATCATTGGCTAGTAGTTAATGTGATAGCCTCTAACTTGGGAAGTAAGGGTTTAAATCCTGGTTCAGGTATTGCATTTCACGTAACCATGGAGTGCTTCCCCTGGGAACGGAAGCATGAACCTCACATTCCTCACATGTCTCACGCGCAGAGCTGGGCAGCGCTACTGCTACCGCTACATGCTCTAAATGTAGCGGGCGCTAC
>VOMN01109126.1:0-14301 GCA_014899125.1 Orchestia grillus | reverse complement strand
TGCAGGTCGTTGCTGCAGGTCGTTGCTGCAGGTCGTTGCTGCAGGTCGCTTCAGGACAGTGGTTCTCGACCTCCATTCGATCGAGTGCCACTCGAAGGCTCTAGGCACCCGCCCGGTGCCACTTGGTTCGAGAAAAAAACATGACACTCAATGCATATATCAACACAACATAAAACGTATAACAACACAGCATAACACACGTATCAATACAGCACAACACACAATGACAAATGCACACATCATAACCCATATATCACTTTATTCTGCAGGAAACAAATGAACGAGCAAAAATCGTTCGAGAGCGCTAGCGTACCGCTAGTGAAACGCGTGTCACTAGTGGTGCGCACTAATATTGCCATTAATGGTACGAACTAATTGTGGCATTATTGGTACGCACTGATTTTTCCATTAATGGTACGAACTATTTGGGGCGTTAATGGTATGCGCTAACAGTGCTACTGATGGCACGCACTAATTGCACCACTAACGGTACGCATCAATAGTACTATTCATTGTACGCACTGATAGAACTCCTAATTGTACGCACTAATATTACCTCTAATGGTTCGCACTAATAGTACCATTATTTGTAGCCACTAATAGTACCAATAATGGTGTACGTACATCTGGCTGGCAACCGCTTAACGTAATAGTAAAGACTCGTCATTCTTCATGGGTGTAGGAGGACTTTGAAGTTTTCTTTACTTTTACTTGATTCTTTTGATGGGCCATTGAAGCATCGCCATGACCTGGTCCTACCGGGGGGAACCTAGGCCCCATTATTTAAAATGGGGGTCCGGAGGCTGTGGGGGACATCGTAACCAGAAGACGTCGCGAGGAGGCATTGTGCGTACGTCACACAATGAAATAACGTGAAAATACCAAACGTGGCATCACAGATTGAAAATAAAGTTTACCTGACGCTGTCCCTGCGTACGCATCAGAGAAATGCTCAATAAAATGAAATGCGCAGTGGATGATGAAGAATGAAGGCTCGGAGTGTAGGTTTTGTTTTTTCTCTGTGGCTGAGGCAGCTCAGGGCGCGTGCTGCCAAGCTGAGGGTTCGAAATCGCCGCCCATAGATTGGATTTTTCAAAAATCATCTTCCGGCGGAAACATGTAAAATTTAAATTTGATAGAGGACATGTGTAGGCAGATTAGCTGTTATTGTCCATTGCACGTGCACCCGTCACTGCTTCTGTCAGACGTGTAGCTGTTACTGTCCATTGCACGTGCACCCGTCACTGCCATACGTGCACCTGGTACTGTCACAAGGGCACGTGCTATTGTTACTGTCATACGTGCAGCTATTACTGTCACACGTGCAGCAGTCCTCATCACACGTGCAGCAGTCCTCATCACACGTGCAGCAGTCCTCATCACACGTGCAGCTGTCACTGCCACACGTGCAGCTGTCACTGCCACACGTGCAGCTGTCACTGCCACACGTGCAGCAGTCACCATCACACGTGCAGCTATCATTATCACACGTGCATCTGTCACTGCTTACTACACGTTCGTTCACCAGTCTACGAGTATAAATTCCCCATCTACAGCTGTATGGCTACATGTGATTATAAGTACAACTTATTTTTTTTTAAAGAATGCTCCACTGTCCTTATTCTACCGCTAATGGACTCGCCCTGCCAAAAATGGCGGGACAAATGATGTTAATTCTTAAGATTTAAGATGCCCTCTTACTTACGGTAACTCTGACATGAAATGTTAGTTTTAGTATCACTGATGCGCGCTGCCTTTATGGTAGTAGTAGTGGTAATGATAGCAGCGCTTCAGCAACTCGTACCATCTCGCACCGAAAGAGTAAGGATCATTTGTGTGGACTTTGGAGAACGGGAAATCTATGCATAAGGTGTGTTCCCACACAAGATCCCGGGCGCATAGAAACAGCAAGTTAAAAAAGAAGAGGAAGACGAGACAACTAAGAAATAGCAAAGAATGAATGAAAACGAAGAGAAGCGAAGTGGGTACGAAAGATAGATGTCCCTAAGGCCTATCTAAAGCTGAGTTAGCCTAGCAGTGCTCTCCTGGGGACGCTAGTCCCCACAGCATGGGACAGACAAACCTAACTAACCTAACCCTATTGCCTATGACCTATCCTATGCCTCCTGACAGGCGGACTGCCTTAGCTGACAAGTCTCGTTGTTAGTTTAGGAATACAGACTCGGGAATTTTCTTCTACGTAGGAGCGTGATGCAAAGACAGACGGAAGGCCCAGCCAACCAAGCAACGCTGGGTTGTTATTATTATATAGGACAATGATTTAGAGGGTGCGAAAGCTATTCCAGGGCATGGCATTTTCAGTTTTTTACGTACTCGAAAAATTCGGAACATAATATTTTATTTCCGATAATGCATTTAAATTAAGATGTTAACCCAATAAATGAAAAGATAAGCAGTCACGGTCGTTTTACTAACTTTATGATGGTTTCAGGAGCTGTGAGTAGTGATTGTCATGTCATGCCCCCTTAAATTCTTCCACAGGGTCTTAGAGTTAATGCTACTATACACATCGATGCTCTAAAAGCGGCTGTTAACCTGTTAACGGGTATTGACATCATATGATGTCCGCGTGGTTGTCGCATTCACACGGTCGCTGTCGATTACACATACCGTGTGAATGCAACACCGGCCACCTGGGCGATGACCGTTAACTAGTTAAGCCCTGGATAAATTAAGTATCTCATGGAAGGCCATACATCTTTCAGCAAGACTCAACACCATTTCAAAAAGCCATAGTAATCCAAGATTGATTATCGGAGAATTTATACGGTCATGTAACTCTCCATTTGTGGCCCCCCAAACTCGCCAAATTTAAATCTTATAGATTATTTTGTGAGGACCGTTTTTGAAAAAAAGCCAAATCGACATCCTCATTGTACCAGAGCTTCAAAGAAGACCGCCATTGTACAGGGGACATCCGAAGTGAATGAAGATCTCTTAATTTCATCTTTTCAATGGTTTCGGACCCACATAACAACAATCATTGAAGCCAAAGGGAGCTTCATAAAATAATTTGATAAAAAAGTATCATCCAGGATATTCGTACATATTTAATTTACATGTATACATTTTTTGCTAAAACATTATTGTTTAATTAACATACTAAAGAAATCCTCAAATAACATTCGCACCGTGTACTTCTTCAAATTCATTTTCAGTACAAGTAACCCAGTTATCAAAATTTCATCTCACCTCAACCAACTGCCTCATTTTGTGCGCTGCACGCGCCCTGCGTTCCACACGTTTTCTGAAACGTGACCCACTTCACTGGTGGACCATGTTGCCCCTAGAAAGAAAGCATCGTCGCAGGAAATGCACAAAATAAACATCGCTCACCAATTCGGAGTCTTCCCTCGACAGAACTTCAAAATCTTCGCGGGGATCTTGCATGTAAAGAAGGTGAGCGGACCCCGTAGACTTGCAGCTCGTCAGGGCCCTTCTCTCGACGGTTCCGTGACGTCGCTGCTGTGTTTGGACGCGGCAAAAATAAACAAAGGCAGCAGCATTGTGCTCTGCAGCCTGCGGCATGGCCGTGCCTCAGTGTGACGCTCCGCCACTCAGAATCCCTGTGAAATGTTATGAAGGATGAAACGTACTGCTGGAAATTGTGATGCGAAGTGAAGCGTACTTCTGGTAATGGTAACGCGTACATATATTATATTGAAGTGTACGCACACAAATTGCAATGTGTACAATGAAATGTACTTTGTACAAATTGTAATGTACACATTGAAGTGTACTTTTACAAATTTTAACGCACACATTGAAGTGTATTTTCATCAAATTTAATGTACACTCTGAAGTGTATTTTCATCAAATTTAATGTACACTCTGAAGTGTATTTTTATAAAATTTAATGTACACACTGAAGTGTACTTCCGTAGGCTGTATTAAATATTGACGTATGTTGCTGACTGAAAAAGTATATGTAGAAGAGCGCTTTTTAAAACTCAAATGTGAATGAAAGTATAATCAGCACCCTGACTTATTTAATACTGATGATTTTGTGGCGTAAATACGCGAGTGCGTTGCCAATGACTATTCAGGGAAAGACTTAAGAGCCCACCATGTGCGTCATGGGTAATTCGAGTGAAATCTGAGTTAGATTCGACTTTATCAATGAGAAATCTTTTTGCATTAATTAAGTACCAGCGTCCAAATGCCCCTCAAAATTCGACGGAAAATCTTATACCAAATAATCTCAGTAGCGTGAAAAGTGGCCGTCTTGAGTTCATTGTTTTCAAATTTATAATTATAAATGATCAAGACTAAATATTCTTTTTTCCAAGCTTTCGGTCGAATTTGCTTTAATCCTCTGCATGGGACATGTATACACTGACAAAACAACATATGCTGCCGGCTTGTATCCAGATAATTCTAGATTTATTTAATTTTGACCACCCTAGACGCGTTGGTTCACTATATTAAAATCCCGTTCGAGCCCTAATGACTCTTCTTCATTTCTTAACAAATATCCACAGCCAAAGAAAATAATTCATTCACGTTAGTCCCAATGAACCGTAGCCAGGATACGATGGGAAAGCCCTTATATTATTATTGAGAGATGAGTTTTGAATTTCTACCTTATGTTATTACTGACGATTGCGTACAGCTTCACTCAAGCAAGATGATCAGAGTTTTAGAATTATACTAGACTACTTATGGCCCGTTGGGTCAAGTAAGATTTATCAAAATCAAACCGTATCCAGAAATATATCCTATGCAGTTGAGTCGGTATCCACAATACCGGATTAAATGAAGAGTATAAATTTCGAATGTCTCAGAGCCGACAGACAAACGTGCGCACGATTTCAAGTAAGCAAACAAACAAACAAGATGATCTGAGTTTTAGTATTATACAGGTTGTCCCACAAAAAAAAACGAACGCTCTCAATAGTGATTTCCGTATCACTAATACCATCATAGATAAAAATATAAGCATTTAATTTTAAACAGATTTATTGTACATGTTAGCGGATTAAAATGGGTTTAAAAGTTAACATATTATCTACTTCTACAGAGAGGGTTCGGTTTTTTGTGGGACACCCTGTATACGAGTAGAAATTTGATTATAAATATCCCACTATATAATAACAGCCCAGCGTTTGTTGCTTGGTTTGTCCGTCCGTCTCCCTGGCACTCTTTTAAGGATTTTGAAAGAAGAATATTCCCGGGTCCGTATTCCTAAACTTACAGCGAGACTGTCTGAGAAGGCAGTCTGTATCGGTGATACTGCAAATAACATTATTTCATGTCAGAGTTACCATAAAAATAAGAAAGTATCGTAAGAAATTACCATCATTTAACCCGTAATTTTTAGCGAGACGCATATACTAGAGTGTGTGTATGTACCCAGGGTGGCCCAGAAGTAAGGTACCCTTACTGACATCGGTAGCAGTGATACGTTAACAAATGTTTACGACACAATTTCATGAAGGAGTACCCCACTTTATGGTCACCCTGTATATGCTCACGAAGAACAATTTCTCTAACAATATGCCGAAAACAGATTTGAAATATCTCAATTTCAACAGGAAGTACGTGCGGTAAAATAATCTGGTAGCTACATTTTTTGAAGCACCCTTATCTCTATATAACGTAGTATAGATCTCCCCATAGAAAACATTTATAATGACTTCGGATTCCATATTTAGGACACCAAAGCCTTTAAAGAACATCCAATAATTCACAACCTCAGAATATCTGCAACACAGCAACTTCAATTTGTTCATTAAGTATTGATTAGGAGGAACCTGTGAAATTAGGAATTTCTTATCACATGAAAAAACGGACTACGGATATTAAGGACAAACTAGGAATCTTTTTACAGATAAAAATACGGACTTCGGATATTAAGGACAAATTAGGAATCTCTTATCACATGAAAAGACGGACTACGGATATTAAGGACAAATCTATGTGCGGCACAATAAACTGCAATGGAGTTAGAAAGGTAAACTGGACGCTAAAGAAGGGTGGACTGGGTGCTGAAAATACAGAAATTTTTTGAATGATGTCAATTCGATAAAGCGTGGTAACAAATTTTTTAACACTAGGCGGTAAGCGCGGCTGATATTACGGCTCGTGAGATATAGCGAGTGAGTGAAGTAAGCCTACACGCCTCTATATCCGCTGGCCTTTATACCCACTCACCATTATACCCACATACTTTTACCCCCAGATGTCTTTATATCCACACACATTGTACAAACACACCTTTATACCCACACGCTTTTACCCTCAGACCGATGTTTTCATACCCACACACCTTATACCCACACACTTTATACCCACACACCTTATACCCGCACACCTTATACCCGCACACCTTATACCCACACACCTTATACCCACACACCATATACCCACACACTTTATACTCACACACTTTATACTCACACACTTTATACCCACACACCTTATACCCACACACCTTATACCCACACATCTTATACCCACACATCTTATACTTACACATCTTATACCCACACATCTTATACCCACACATCTTATATCCACACACTTTATATCCACACACTTTATATCCACACACTTTATATCCACACACATTGTACCAACACACATTTATACCCACACACTTTTATATCCATACTTGCCTTAACACGTACCTAATCACATATCCAAACACTCGTATTCACACACACAACCCTCCTCCCCCCCACACACACGTACTCATACAAAGCCACACCTACAACCACACACACGTACACAGTCACACACACACACACAAATCTCTCCGATAATTAAGTAACCCCGAGAGTTAAGGTCAACGTCACAGGGGGCGTCATTCCTGAAATTTAGGGGTGCAGTTTCTCTGAAATATATACTTTATGTTCTAATACTTCATTCATCATCCAAGCAAATTTTTTGCGTAAAATCCGTTCACAGAAGAGCAAGTCGCTGCGGAAATTACAGCTGATCGTTTCCGCCGGGAATTTCGCGAAGTAATTTCATATTTGATGGCGCTTGTCCCATGTCACGGGAGGAAACAGGCTGCAAAGGCCACTTTTAAAGCCTCTGGGGAAATGGAGAGACCGAGACCGGCTTTGTGAGAAGCTTTATTGGATTAGAGCGCTCGGCGAGCGGGGTATGGCAGCGAGAACAGCCTCTCTATATTGAAATGCCGAGGTCAAATATTAACACACTTCCAATAAAACATGACAAAGGTTGCGCTAAGTCGCAGGCTTCCGTGCAAAAAGATTTAGGCCCCCAAAACCCGCCCTCGGAGCTGTGCGCTCGGTTTAGTTCTGTAAGCTGAACCGATGCAATATGAGTTTTTCATCTCAATGAGCACGAAAAAGTGCGGGTTGAAGGTTAGACATAGAGCATTTTCAGTTGATAGAACAGTATTTATTAGAACCCACTGAAATTCAAGATTTCTGAAGGGGCTTCCGAGAACAGGAAAAATTGCAAAGTCTTGACAAACAGGGAAACAGTTTGGAAACGAAATCCAATTTAGGAGTTTTGAGAGAACGCGGCTTTACAAGACTGGACGTAGCTTCCGTTCACATTTGAGCGAGTCCTTGGGCTAACAGAATGTCCACACTCCCCAAATGGGAGGAATTTGCCGGCGCTGATGAGGTCATTTCAAAGCATTCTTGCAGCGCCAGCACTCGGTGCTGCAACGACGGCCAAGTGCGAGCCTTACAGCGGCGTCCTGATGTGATTCTCAACCGCACCCCAAGACCGGATTGTGGAACGACCATTCCCAGCCGTGCTTCAAGTCCGGATGGAAGAACGACCATTCCCAGCCGTCCGTCAAGTCCTGATGGTGGAATGACCATTCCGAGCCTTCTTTCAAGTCCGGATGGAAGAACGACCATTCCCAGCCGTCCTTCAAGACCGGATGATGGAATGACCATTCCGAGCCTTCTTTCAAGTCCGGATGGTGGAATGACCATTCCCAGCTGTCTTTCAAGTCCGGATTGTGGAATGATCATGCCCAATCGTCCCTTAAATCTAGATTGTGGAATGAAGTCGTTCCACAAGTCGCTCCTTGGCATGTGACCCACACGTCAATGTGATCCTAACAAAATAATATCATCGCTGGAAACGTGCTCAGTCTAGATTTGCGTACAGCATTCCCCACCGTTCTCACCTTGGGATTGTGGAATGATATTCCTAATTCTTCCTTTAGTCTGAATAATAGAATATTATTCCTATTGTTCTAGTCTGGACTGTCGACTCCCATCCCCCACCGCCCTCCACTTCTGAAATATGGAATGGTATTTCCAATTATTCCGCATTTTCGGACTGTAGAATGGCTTTCCGCCTCAGCATTCCGGAAAACAGCTCGTCGGTCCCAAATCAACACGAAGATGACCAGGATCGTTAATCAAGGGCACTAACAAAACATTCGAGGTACATGCGCCGTCTTGACCTTGCGTGGCTTAGGAATACTTGTTTGAATAACGACCGCATGCAATAATGTTGAAAATGAAGCCATCTATGTTGGAATACTTGTTTGAATAACGACCGCATGCAATAATGTTGAAAATAGAGCCTTCTATGTTGGAATACCACTGAGATTTATAAAGAACTGTACTGCACAATTACACTGTCATTTTGTAATGACATTTTCGAAGTATATTTTCAATCAACATGCGTTTCATTTCGACACGTTCCGACACAATCATTCTATTTTCGTAGAAAATTTCAGAATCAGCAACTCCACTCGCATAGGTATGAACTCCGTACGAATTCATTGCCATAAAACTAATACATTTAACTGTGACCTTCACACTGTGTGGTCACCGACAAAACATCCCGAAGCACTCACACGTAACTGTCAGTTTTGCATGGGAATTATTCTTCCCCTTCTATGTAACCTGCACAGTAAATAACACCTCTCTAAGTCAGCCGCCCCCCCCCCTCCCACTCCCTCCCCATCAGCGCATATCCTCGAAACATTCAGAAATCCTCGCTGTAATTACGAACACCAGGCAACTTTGCAAGACAGAAGCACAAGTCCGAAAAGTTTCCATGATTCTCTGCCGCATGGAGCAGTCCAGGGATCCCATTGCGAATCTGTGGTCCGACGCTTCCCTTAGTGCAAGGCACGACTCGTTGGACTCGTACGAATATTTCTCTAACAAGGATTTTGACGAAAAGAATTCCTTTTTGGCAACGTAGTGGCAGATTTTGCACAATTCCGTGGCACGACAAACGCTTTTGAAGTTGTTACAGATCCTGGTTTAGCAGTCACAGCTCAGTGTTGTGCCACTGCAGTTACAGATCCTGGTTTAGCAGTTACAGCTCAGTGTTGCGCCACTGCAGTTACAGATCCTGGTTTAGCCGTCACAGCTCAGTGTTGCGCCACTGCAGTTACAGATCCTGGTTTAGCAGTCACAGCTCAGTGTTGCGCCACTGCAAAAACTGAGGCGATGAGAAATTCATGCAGTAAAGGAAATGTTTTCTTGTGCTTTTGCGGTGAGTGTCGGGAAATCTGCAGCCACAGCGCATAAATCTTAGAATTTAACGCTGTAATGTTCGCACTGAAAAATTTCAACACACCCGAGCGTGCCCGCATCTCCTCATCAGCTCAGTGCTACAGTGGCAGGCGGCTAATGAGGATGTGCGAGAATATGTGGTCCTATGATGAAAAGTGTGGAGTTTCCACTTCGCACAAAATCATCATATCCGCTCAACTGGTTCATGAATTAGATCAGAGTTACATTACAGTGTTGGTTCCTCATGTTCATAAATAAAATATCGATTCACGGAACCTGCCAAGACTGGCTGTGCCACATGCTGTTATGTTAGGTAGCTCATGCTCCTAAGTTTCAAGGTAAATACCCATAGTCATTCACATAAATATATTCTAGTATATTTGTAGTGTCTTATCATGTGTGAGACACACTCCTGGGCAGGCTTCGTCTCGAGTAAGGAACGTAATTTCCCCAGCGCCAGCACGTACACGCTCACTGGAGACATTTATAAAACTGAACTTGGAGCCGACGGTCATGCGTTGACGATAACTGGTGTACACGCACTGGGACCTCGTCTCACGAAAAACTTGTCATATGGACCAAAGTTGATCGGAAAGTTCATTTTCTCTTACAACTTACGAGAGTTTTTAATCGTAAGTTCAAATTAATCATAAGTAAAAACGAATTTACTGATAAATTTGAGTTCGCGTGAGTAGTTTTCTGTGAGTAGAGGGGTGTTCATGAGTGGAGGGGTGTTCATGAGTGGAGGGGTGTTCATGAGTGGAGGAGGGTTCCTAAGCCGAGGCCTGAGGACGCGTGAAGACTTCTGAAAGCTCGAACCAAAACTGGGCTCTTTGCTAGTCATGATTCGAGAAGCATGAAAGTTTATTCTAGGTAAATCTTTTTTGCGTAGCAAGTTCACTAGGAATGAGATAGCGAAGAAAATTGTAAAACATCTAGTTCAAACGTTTCGAGGATGTGTTCATTTTCAACGAAACCTGTAATGGAATTTTTTTTAAACAATATGTCCAATGATATAAGGGTTGTGCAGTAAGAATAGTTATATCAAATTAAAAAAATTAAACCAATTAAAACACGAAATACACACACCAGGAGCGGTTCTTAGAGACCTATTTACATAGTGACAAAGCACTTTAAAAAAAAAGAACGATGCAAAGGGATTTAAAACTTCTAACGATGGAAAATGTAAGTAAGTGCAAAAACTAAAATCGAAAAAAAATCAGAATGGCACATAGGAGGAGGGCTAACAGCTAAGGTTTTTTAAGGGGTATGCACTCTGCATATCATCTAATGAAGGTTTCAATTTATGAATTTACAATGACTCTTACATTCGCTAATCAAAATTAATCGAACAAGAATCTAATAATTTAAATCGGCTGTAATCAATAATTTGGTCGCAAGAAGTACTACAGTGTTGCCTAATACTAGAATGTGACGGTCAGCCTAATACTCGACCAGTTCGATAGCTCGTTCGAGAAGTTTAAAATGAAGTTTATTCATTTCATTCGAGATTTGAATTGATAATTCTGAATTATTAACTAGGACTACATTAATTATAATTTTCAAAATATGAATATTAGTTGTTGGCTTGCTTGACTGTTGTGCAATGCGGAATGGAAACAATTCAGTGCTAATCAGGGGCAATAATTTTTTATGCTATTCGGAATCGAATAATTGTCAGTTGGCTGGCGAGACAGTTACGTTCGTAAACCCCAACGTGATAAATTAATAAATGTTGTTGAATAAATTGTTCATTTTGCACACAGGCGGCTTATTCCTTCGCTAATTTATCTAAAATATTGTTTTTTAGCTAAATAATTTGACTGGAAATTTTTTAGTTAAAGGATCAATTGGAAACATAACTCCTCTATTAACACTATGACTGCGACGTGCGCCCTACATATATACGCGATCACCTAACCTAAGCTGACGTAATGAAAGTACTAACGTATATGAATACATATTTTCAAGTTTTCAGAAAATTTGTGTTCATTACTCGAATAAGCTAGTCAGGATTAGAGGAAAAATGAATAGGATAATAAAATTTGTGACCGTAAAATCTTTCAATTTTAAATTCACATCGGAAATTTTTGTCGACATGAAATATTTCCTGCGCGGAGAATCGCAGTCAAAGTGTTGATTTCTTAGCGTAACTTCAAATGTCTTGAAAGATGATCAATTCAGGTCATGTGAAGGAACTTTACGGAATTTACATCGAAACTTTCATTATCGTTCGACTATAAAGGACGCTTTTTAACGCCGAGACCAAAATGAATTTATAATAACTTTTGAAATAATCAACAAATTGTTTAAAAATAATCCTGAAACTTCTAATTTTATTCTAATTACCTTTTGAAAACGATTTTCTTCACGTGTGGAAGATATTCATTACGGCACTGGTGAGTACTGGTCCAATTCGTTGATTTCTCCCTCGATGGATGCCTTGAGTTGGTGTAGATCTGTCGGCTTATCAGAGTGAAATTTCCCTTTAGACAACCCCTAAGGATACAGTGATACCAAATAAAACTGGTATGTCTCAGGTATTCATAGATGTTTAATTTTTTTTAAATCTGTTTGATAAAATAAGAGTTGATGAAAATCCTTTTTCGTCCCATCATGATACTAACAAACCTATAATTCTATGCACTATGCTTGATAGTAAATACAAAATCAACTAAAAATGTGGCAGAAAAGTATCGGAAACGGATTTTACGCTGAATTTTTATGAATCGTTTCATTTTTGTGCTATGATTTCACATATTGTTTCATGTAATTCAAAAACTACCTTTTAACATTTAACGAACATGGTTTTAAAGGCAGTCTTTGCGGTTACCCACGATCCGTACATTCTCTTCCTTTTAGGAAAAGTGCATTTTAGAACCTGCCTCCCTTCCCTTTGAGCTTTTGAACGCCATCGTTCAAACTCCCTTTCACGAAATCCATTTCATTCTTAAAAAGCAGCTTCATTCCTTTCGACCGGGGGAAAAATTAAGGATTTATTTCGAATTCCCCGACGTTTGTCGAGCTTCAGTCACGCGTTGCGGCGCACGGGTATTTTTTTCGGTCCAATTCGAGGGAGAATGGCTTCTGGACGTCCCAGTCGGCACAAAACGCCGTATTTAACATGCGGGCGACGCCGAGGTCTCCTTGTCAGCCCTGCAAGCAAATCTTTTGTTTCTAGCGACCACCTGAGCGTTAGAAGCTCCAGTCAAACTTTATTGACGTCGCCGGAGGGATCTTGCGTCACTCAGGACACTTTTTTTGGGTAAAATATTCGCCGTCGCAGGCCAACGCGAGCCAAAATGGCAGGAGAACTGTGCACTTTGAGCGGGAGTATGCTGGGGGAATGTGAACATCCAGGTGGTGGGTGAACATCCAGGTGGTGGGTGAACATCCAGGCGGTGGGTGAACATCCAGGCGGTGGGTGAACATCCAGATGGTGGGTGAACATCCAGATGGTCGGTTCAATAGATTGCAAACAACCTACAAAGGAATGCATCGTAAACAAAAATCAACTGAAGTATCGTTGACAATCTACCGGTTAGTAATATCTAAGGAGAAATAGATTGCTTACAAAAATCTCTTGAGAATTAGACCGAAAAGAAAATCCATTGATAAGTGTATCGAGAACGAAAATATACTAAAAAGAAGACCGATCACAATCTACCGATTAATAAATTTAATACAAAAGCCAAATCAAGGAAGAAGAGCGGAGCTTACGCTTGCGTTCCCGCAGCGCACTGCACTTGAAATACTCTCACGAGAGTCGGACAATTGCACCATCGGGGGAGGTTAAGTCTTCAATAACATTTGAAGTAGGACTGTGAGTTATGTACAGCACAGCCGCTCTCAGCCCCGCAGCTCGAGCGCTGGGGGCCAGTCTGACTCGGCCGTCTCCTCCCGCCCTCGTGCGCAGCGCCTGTCGCATTGCGGCGCTGTACACACGGCTCTGGTGGCCGGGTGGACCTGTGGCACTCTTTGATGTGGCCGGGTGGACTTCTGGGGGCATTACTTGAGGTGGCGCGGTGGACTTGTGGTGGCGTGTTTTGATGTGGCGTGGTGGACTTCTGGTGGCATTCTTTGATGTGGCGAGGAGGACTTCTGGTGGCATTCTTTGATGTGGCGAGGAGGACTTCTGGTGGCGTGTTTTGATGTGGCGGACTGGAATTGTGCGTTACGGCGGATCTCACCATCTCTCGGGTAGACCCAGTTAGGTAGACCCAGTTAGGTAGACCCAGTTAGGTAGACATAGTTAGGTAAACCCAGTTAGGTAGACCCAGTTAGGTAGCCCCAGTTAGGTAGACCCAGTTAGGTAACCCCAGTTAGGGAGACCCAGTTAGGTAGCCCCAGTTAGGTAGCCCCAGTTAGGTAGACCCAGTTAGGTAGACCCAGTTATGTAGACCCAGTTCCCTAAATCCAACTGAGGGACTGGAGGAAGCCTCACTTTCGCAATCCTGACTCGGATTGGCCGAGCTGGCATCGCCTCCGCTGGATTGCTGCATCGTTCAGAGGATTGTCGAGTTCTCACAGCAGAGTGAGAAAGAGAGCGGACACGGGCCAATCTTTGTTCATTTTACAGCCGGATTGCGCAATGCAGCGCGAGCGGAGAGCCCTTCGTTGAAGACAGGATGGCTGAGGTAAAACGTGTACTGCAGCCTTGTACAGTAGCGATGTTTTTTACGTAAGATGCTGGATTGCCCTGAAACTCGCTCACACACTCTACACACACCTACACACTTGGATGCAGTTGGAAATGTTTCGGCCGTTATGCCGAGGCCACACTGGGGTGCCGCCGCTTTGTGTGCATGGT
>VOMN01109125.1:0-45692 GCA_014899125.1 Orchestia grillus | reverse complement strand
GAGTTTGGAATAAACTATTTTTCTTTTTTCTTTCTTTCTTTCTTTCTTTCTTTGTGCTTAGATTCCTTGTTCATTAAAGTTCATACAAAGTTATATCTCTTAGCTTGCTTTGAATCTATTTTATGTGGATAGGGGATTCTGAATAAGGCAACTAATGATACAATCTGTCGCTTATATCTCGGTACGACGCTTACGTGACGTGTGACCTATTCTTTATTGCTGAAACATTGTTCTCCTTCAATAAAGCGACCTATGAGAATTGGTTGTAATTTAAGGTATTCGCAGCCGTGCTATGGTTGTACTCGAACTGCGGTGCGTAACTAAAATTGTTTATTACAGGTTGTCCATTTCCGCGGTGGTGATGTCCTACCTTCAGAACCCACAGCCTATGATACCGCCGTGGTCAAACCTGTAACATACGCAAGTTGGTACTATGCTTGTTTTATTTAAGTTGATTTTTGAATTTCAGAGTAAATTTTCTTTAACAACTATCACATGTGTTACTCATTTCAGTTTCCCTTGATCTTGGAAGGATTTAATAGCACTGTCCATTGGAGCTAAATTTTTTCGCTGAAACTCCATTACAACCAAACCATAGTTCTCGTGCAAAAGTTGTCAGTTTTGAAAGTGTTCTCAGAAAATAACAGTATTTTATCTTCCATTTCCTGAAAATGTGAAATACGAGTAACATACGGTCCTGAATTAAAACAAGGAGCCGAATATAAACAAACATGTATTCATTTACGTCAGGTATGCACAATATATACACGAATTTTATTATGCCGTCTGATGAAAAAGGTTAATGAGCTTAATATCTTGTTTGGATGTCACTGAACGGAAGAGATTCGCAGGGTAAGAGCATAAGTTAGTCCAAGAATGAGAAACCACGGCAACTGAAATCAACAAAATTGGAATTTCAGTCAGTGAACCTATGAATAATACTTGCAGACTTCCTAGAGTTCATTATTTATGGATAGTATTTCGAGAATTCTTTTTCATTTCATTCAAGGCTCGACACTTACACAATGAAAAAAGATACGTACCTATTTCATTGCCTAATTGACAGTATAAGTTATAATTCCTCGGATAGATAGTATGCATAGGACATTTTCATAACAATATGCTGTTAAGAAGTTTTCGCATGAATATTACACAGCATGAAATAAAATTAAATAATACAGTCTGAAAAAAAATCTGGTTCATCTTTAAGCGGGCATATGGAATCAGAGACGGAATATTGCCGCCATAGGACGAAGGCACTTCCATTGCCACTACGTGCACAAATCAATACTTCGAAACATAACAAATGAGCAGTTGAAATAGCACAACAAAGAGCTCAAGGATTCGAAGTTGTATTATTATAGTTTTTTTAAATCATGGCAGGAAAATCATCAGTCATATTTTCAGTACCTAAAGATGTGTTCACAAAAGATTGCAGTTTTCATATATAAGGAACGAACGTAATTTCAAATCATTAAAATGGCACCTGTGCAGTTATAGTAGCCAGTCTCAACAACAAAATATCTCTGCCGAATACATCTTTCAGTGGAAATAACTGATTTCTCACTTCTGATATTAGAAATGAAAAAAGGCACCAAATGAATCTACAGCGTGCGCCACTTTTTACGGATTTGTTGATGTAAAGTATCGAACGAGTTTACGTTTGTACCTGGGGGTCGCATAAATTGTCAAGAAAAAAAACGCGTGACGGTACTTTGGAAATAACAAATCTGAGATCCACAATTACCAAGACATAAACATCAAATACCAATATGAGCTCCAAAGCTTCCAAAATACATTAAAAAATTAATAGAGGGCTGATCTAAAGAAAAAACTTTCTATATTTACAAACGAGATTTACCGCAACGGATTTTCATATATACAAAGAAGCAACAAATGAACACGATATGACAAAGAAGCTCGCTAGCTTACCTTCGTGCATACAAGATGAGATTAAACAATCCAACAATTTTACGTGTTCATTTTAAGCAACATATTTGGGCTTCGGTGATTGCATTTATACAATATCCGGAAGCACCAGCTCGAATACACATTTGAAAAAACCGAAAATGCACTTCTTAATAATAAATTAAACCGATTTGCTAAATGAATGAATGAACGAACCCTGTAACAGAACGAGACAAAGGCAGCTTAGCCAACAAGCGAATTTCAAGAAAGAAGTCAGTACCTCAAACAATCAGGAAGCGTGAGCGCTCTAGGCGCAGATCATTTTTCCAATAGCTTTAAACAAGAGCGAAACAACCTCTGGGAACAAAAAATCAATTCTCGAGCTTGCTGAAGCAGTTGGCAATACATATAACTCCTGTCTTTACTTAAATCATGCAATTGTTATCATTAGGAATCTAGATGTAAACAAAGAACTGGCAAGACGCTAGTTTAAGTAAAATGTTTTCGCTGATATGATGCTCCAGTGGATGTTTAAAACCCTAAAACGAAAGACATCGACCAAGTTTAAGGAAATCGATGAGACCTAAGGGCCCCATTTGTGAAATATAATTTTCAATAAGCTATGAACGAATAAACCAACTCAAGTCTTGCACCTTTGATGGTCGATATATACTTCTCAGTTTAACATACTAATAAAAAATAATGACCGCTATTACACTAAAATAATATTGAGAACCAATGCTACACAAAAAAAAAACATTCGTACCTTAACCACCAGTTTCACATTCGTAACTTTTATTCGTGCAACAAAACTACAAAAATCAACAAAAGGGGTTTGCATCAAAACCGTTCCTTGGAACTGTCATAAAAAAGTGGACACAAATGCGACATATCAAGAAGATTCCTCAGCAATTAAAAGTAATACGGACTGTTTTGATGGTGAAAGATATCTCTCATTTACCAGTCGCTAAAAATAAAAACAACCCTCAATGAAGGTCACACCATTTGTACTTCAAGACTCGGGGATAAGAATTAGTTCTGAGACAATAGCTAATAGCTACTCGAACCTGCAATGCTTAACGTATACACTAGATTCTTTGCTCATGGCATGAGAGACATAAAATACAGCTCTAAAAGATGTATAAATTACGTGAAAAATTAGTCTAATCAGGCCTGTTGAGTCAAAGCACTTCTTATTCTTTGATAAGGAAAATGTTACCCCTCGCATTCGCAGGACTATCTCTCTCTCTTACAATAGTAGTAAAAACATCGTCGACAACACCGAGACAGCATAGTAAAATATGATCAAATTTGCATATTGCACTCCGATTAAATGAGATGAAGGCACAGTGGTACCTCAGTAACGTGACCAGGCCGCTTGTGAACAAAGTTCCATCATTACTGCTTTGCGAAAGACTCTGTCTCATATCCAGCCATATACATACCTACTTTCAAGAAATTCAAATGTACTACCGCAAGCGATGTAGCACACTATGCTTTCATGGTTGAGGCCGATAAACCCAAAATAGTTTTATCATGCACCCGTTTTAGTATACCCTGCCGATCCAAGTGAACAACATTGAATCTAGAAAGACAGAACTGTGCATCCTATGATGCACTAGAGTTGATCAATATCGTCAATCTTAAAACACGTAGTAGCGCTGATGTACCTCAAGTCTTGTCAAACTCGTGAAAACCTTTCATCCCGACGAAAAATGAGAACTTCTAAAATATCTAAGAATTCCTCACAGCCGAGCCTAGGAGACAGATGAGCAGTGCGAAAGTTAGCACTGTTGAATATTTGAGGAGGGGAGAAAACTATTCCAGGCACACAATTTTACAGGGGAAAAAATAATAACAATAAGAGAGGTCATATCCGATAGTAGTACAGCAATGACAACTCTTTCAACGACCAGGTACGTACTGTCAGGCTAGCCTGTTACGACTCCGTGTGCAGTAGTATTAGACCTGAGCCATCAATAACAAACACAGCAACTTGCCAGGCGATTGCACTTGATTTGTCGTATCAACGTGAAGTATTCTCCTCTTCATGAAGCACAACTCAAAGTTAGCTTCCCTCGTCTGCTTTGTTCTCACCTGAAAAAAAATATTAATTTTTGTTTGTTAGTTATTCTTTCTTAAATCCAGTTTAAACCTACTTATTGTACTCTATTATAATTTTTAGTATATTACAACTTGCCTATCATCACTCTTTCATTGACATTCAATACCACCATGGATGAAAGAAATGGTACTAGCATATTATTATTATTATTATAGTTTAAAGTTCCCTAGCCACATGGTTGCGATTTCAAGAGACTGAAGAGTAGGGACCATTCAGTTTGGGCTAAAAATAACAGGGAATTTATGCACAAGGTGTGTTCCCACATAATATCCACTGCTCATAGGAAGAGCAAGATAAGAATGAAAAGGAAGAAAAGACAAAGAAGAAATGATTAAAACGTAAAAATTAAAAGAATTTAAGTGGGTACGAAAGATAGAAATTCCGAAAGTCTATCAATATCTGAAGTAATTCAACAGTGGCCCCTGGCTTCGCTAGTCCCCATAACATACGATAGACAAACCTAACCCTATTGACTATCCTATGCCACCAGAGGGGAGTGGTACAAACATAATGCCCCGTGCTATTTATACCAACTAGTGGGTTGAATTTACCCACTGACGCATAAGAGCCATTAAAACACAAATAAGACGTGACATTTTCATCATCAATCTTATTTTTTCTTTAACGTAGCATATCTTTTCAAATGAACTATACTTTCAAATGGTAATAATAACCACTAAGGCTCATTTTTAAATATTACATCATTTTTGTAATGTGAAACTGTAAATTTCAAATTTTATATTTTTATTGGTTAGCTCAAAGCTTCCAAGCCACATGGAATGCGATCTCAAGAGAGCGAATACAAGGAACTGTTTAGTACGAACTTTAGAAAGCGCTGAATCTATGCACAGGTGTGTTCTACACTAGATTCCCTGCGCATTGAAACAATAAGGTAAAAAAGAAAAGGTTAAGGATTTTCAGCGATGTTAGGCATGAACGTGGAAAGAAGCAAAGTCGGTACGAAAGATAGGAGTCCCAAAGGCCTAGCTCCAGCTGAGGTAACATAACAGAACCACTATGAGGATCCCACTTCCATAGCATGAAATGGACAAACCTAACAAATCTACATGGCCCTACTACTTATGGTATACCTTATGTCCTCTGAGGGTGTAAATCTCCAATAAAAACTAGATATTTATCCACAGTAAATGACATATTTATATCTAATAGAAAAAACACGTAAAATAATTTATAATTGCATTTCCATATAATATTTTTTAGAATAGAACATTACATACAAAATGTATAACGAATCCGATTATGGAAACAAGATATTTTTCTCAAATCGTAAAATTTTACGTTAAATCGTTCAGTGCAACAAGAAGATAATCGTTGATAACAATAATGTAACAGGTCAGGAGTTACATGCATGTAAATCTAAAAATGCTTACTTCTATTTTTGCAATTAAAAAAAAATAATTGCATATAAATACCCACATACGGATCACTCATTCTTACTTCGTTTCTACCAAAAAACAAACTCCAGAAATATGTTTTCTATTCGAAATTAATATAAAATTTGAAAGCAGACCAGCTAATTAAAAAAATATTGTAAAGCTTCATCCACGACAAAGGTTTGCTCATACTAAAGTTCGACAACAGCTCAACTTTGGTTGAGTATTTGAGACTTTACTTTATGCACCTAGTGTTTGTCTTACGCATTGGCTAGCGATGACACTGAATTTTTATATGCATACAAGAATTTCGTTTTTAATTTTTTATTTCAATTTATCCAGCGTTCTTGGCAGAATCGTGTAGACCTGACTCTCAAGGTAGCGCCATAAGAAAAAATCATAAATGGATGAAGGAATGTTTCAGCAAACAATGCGAAACCTCTAAAGCAGATTGAAATAATGCATGCGTAGATGAGAACACCATCTATAGGACGGAATTTGCAAACATTGATAATTGGATTACTCTCTTAAAAGGCAAGTTGTAATGGTTCAATAGCTGTCAATAAATTTTTTGGATTTTTTAATTTTTATTGAAATTTTCAATTTTTATTGAAATTTTCAATTTTTATTGAAATTTTCAATTTTATTTATGTCACACTGTTTTCGAAGCATGTGAACAGTTTGCTCAAGAAACATGGAATATTTCTCGTGAGCGTGGAATATTTAGGAGAAATGTATTTGATGTATTTCAACACTGCACCACAAGCGTATAATATTTTTCAAAAATGGCATACAAAAATTATAATTTACACCAGAAAAAAATTATAAAAAACTAATTGTTGCTGGATTGAATAAATAATATGTCCTTTGTCTTAAAACACTAATTCCTTTCTTAAAATCAATCGTATCAAATCCAATTATATTATATTGCTCGATTAAATCTTGCTATGATTTTATACGTTAAATCAATCAAAAAATTAGACCTCTTAGACCAAATTCAAGTATCCCACATTGTAGAATAATCAAATATTTTGCAAGTGGAAAACTCACGATCACGTTTCCGGATTTTCTTCTTTTTCTTTTCCATGGAAGCAACACTGGACTTGCATTCTGTGTAGACCTTCCTGATGTCAGCAATACGACGGAGGATTTCAGATATGCGTTGCTGCTGGTTCAAACCTCCTGTTAGAAAAACAGCGGTGTAACATAAAAAACGTGTAAGAATGGTCCCTCAAAGAAGCTATTGTCTTCGAAAATTAATTACTAGCAAATTCTGTATTCTAAAACAATATTTTTCGAACGGCTCCATTGCTTTCAAAAGTTGGCGGGTGAAAACACGGGTCTCCTAATTGAAATTATCATTTTAATAAGTTTTGTTCATAAATCTAACGGATGTATGAACAAATTCATTCAAATAATATTGACAATCTAGAAATATGAAATCAGAACCTTTGACAATTTCAAGTGGAAAAATATTAACTTTTCAGAATAGTCACAACCGAGAAAGTAATTTCCCGTTCTAAAAGATGAAAAATCCAAAGTTATTATTGATCATTTTTGTCGAATACAGTGAAAAGTAACGGCATCAATACTTGAACCCACCTTCGGTAACCCTTCGCTAGCCACTCAGGTTCATCTATCGTTAGGGAACGACATCGATGGTATTAGTCCAGGTGACTACAGAGGAGGTTTAGAATGTTTGGAATCTGAATACTGAAAAAAAACTACCCTCAGTAAAAGTTGTTCCGTCATGGAGAGCAGACTCGTATTTAAAGACAACGAAAGTTATTCGGTAAAATAAAAATAGTATTTCACTTTTCCTACGAAAGCTAAACAGGATTGGAGACGGCGCTTCATAGGTAAACTAAAGTGGACGAAGCTTTCAAGGCAAGTTATATATCATCAAGTGTGTACTAACAGGCGCTTGACCCGAAAGAATCTATTTTGGAGAACAAAGCTTAACTTTGTCAATTCGCAAAAGACAATAGATACACTTCTGAAAAACGCCATATTCTGTGAAAAGTAAAATTTTCTGTCTGATCAAGGAAAGTATTGATGATATACAGTGTGGTTAATAGAAAAGGAAAACGTGCCGAGTTAGTAGGAAATGTCATAAATCAAAGGTGATAATTGAATTTAAGTTTCCTTTTTTTAACCACCATGTATTGTTTCTATTTGACAAATTAAATTAGTGTACTAATCACTAGAAAAGTGTACCATAGAAGCTAAGGAAGTTCAGTCGTCATTAGAAAGTAATGGGAAAAGGAAATCCAGCTATTCTTACAAAAGAATAGAACAAACCCTGGATTTCTGCGGGTTAGCTTTTCTAGTTCATACTAAAACGGTCTTGACACGACACACATAATTTCGCGACGAAAAATGGAGTTAGTACCAAATAGAAGATCAATTTTTCTTTCGCTTTTAATTATAGCATTGCAGTACTGAAAAAGGTTTCCTACTCCAAACGTTTCGTGGCAAGATTTGAATAGTGCACATCCTCTTCAACTAACATACCTAAGTCTTGCAGGAAATTAAAACGGCCGATTGGTGAGGAATGGCCGGCAAAAGTTCCCTCCAGAGGACGAGGAGATCCAACGCCGTAATACTCGTTGCGGTATTCTGCGAATGTAAATGAATTGAATTACGACTACGGAATCAAAATGAATAAAATATAACATATATATATTTAGTCGAAAGTAGACAAGTAAAATAAGTGCTGTTCGTTACAAATGTAAATTATAAGCAAATTAAGAGCAAAAAAAATGAATAAATAGAAGAGTTTCAGGTGATCACAACTTCAAACGCAACTAATCTAACTTACGTCTATACGGATGAGATCTAATAGATCCCTTCTTCCTGCTCTTCTTAGACACGGTTGCAGAACCATCTCCCTCGTTCGTCCGCCCACTTTTATCTCTTGTATCCGAGTTTTTCTTGCTACCACTTGTGGACGGCCTGCTCTGATTGCTGTCGTCATTGTCATCATCGACCTGCAGCGGAGCAGATCGAGGAGTGCGTTTGAGTCTGCGACCGCTGCCTCCACCTCCACCATAATCATCACCGCCTTCTTCGTTGTTGCTACTACCAGCTCCCGATGAAGAAGAAGCTGAAGCGTGACTCGTATTAGCCGTAGAATCAACGCTGTTTTCTGGCATAGCCGCGGTGTTACTACCTGAGCGATTAGAACTGTTGCCGCTCGAAGATTCACCTGAGTTGTCAGCCTTGCTGGTGTTGCGGTTTGATCTCGGAACAGACGAGGTGTCAAAAAGGGAGTCACTGCTACCGGCAGCAGTTGCTGCTGATTTGGAGTCGTCAGAATCGTTAGTGACATCACCAGCAGATGGTGACTTACTAACGCCAGGACTGGCGTACTTGCCACTCATGCGTTTAGACGCATTTTTTCTCCTCCCTCGCGCTACAGTTTGGTTAGTGTCACTAGGAGGAGCACCAGCTCTACCTGTCCTACTAGGACTAGGACCCCCACTACCACTACTACTACCACCACCACCGCCGCCGCCGCCGCTGGTACTATCTTGCGTGCTGGACGAGTCGTCTTCGAAAGCACTGACGAATGACTGAGCTTCAGGGACGGAGGTAGGGGACTGACTTTCCGTGTCGCCTTCAGGAGTAGCAGCACCTGACTTGGAGCTGCTGTCATCGCTGACTACTTTCGAGAATTCTTCCTCTCTGCACAGGAACAAAAAGAATCTGAGCAAAAAATAACAGAAGCTTTTGTTCGAAATTCAGCCGGGCTAATGATATTAGACTTTTATTGTCATTTCCACAGCCAGATCGTTTAAATTAGGATTAAGTATGAGATCGTTATCACAGTAGGACCGAAGTTCTGTACAGAACTCAGTTTAATGACCCATTACAGCAAGAAAACCATCATCAACTGAAAGGAAAAATTTTTGTGATTTGAAGTCATATAATAGTAAGATATTTAGCTACTGGTAAACGAAGTATTGATTGAACAAAAACGTAGAAGTGTCCCATTGCTTCCCTTGAGAAAACCTTCAAAAAGTTCCATAAATTATACGAAAATTCGCTGATATGCATTGGATTGTAAATTTACAAAATACGTGGGCATGAATGAATGTCTCCCAACAATTCACTAATACGAGAATTGAAATCCGAGTCTGACAAATGCTTACCTTCTAGGAGAATCGGTAATGGTAGAACAAAGAGATTCTGGAGTTGATGGCAATGAATTGTGAGACTGATGAAGAGACGAGAGCTGGAGATTAACAGGTGCATCTGGAGCTAACTTTTTCGACGAATCCGCGCCTGTTAGCCGGCTGGTATCTCCAGCTTGAGATTCAGGTGGAGGCCTTCGAGGGCTGCAAGATCCTGGAGGAGGACGTTGATTACTGACGCCCCCGCCACTTTGAGTTAGAGCGCCAGCTTTGTACTTCGAGGCAACATTTAAAGGTAACCTAGGGTGAGTGTTGCTGCCTCCTTCTACGGCGACCCCACCAAATTCAGCACTGTGGCTGTTCAATAGTGACACCGAGTCCGCACTGTGATTGTCAACGAGATGATTCTTATTCTGAGCATAAGAGTTGCTGTGAACTGAATTGGGCTGACTTTGAAGAAAGATTGTGTCGTCATCATCAGCTAATCTGTCATGTACTCGGTTGGTATGGGAAGAGTCAGATCCAATACTCCATCTGCCAGTCGCAGGCCCCTGTTCAGAACCAGTGAATGGAAGCTGGGCCGAGGATGGTTGGTAACAAGCCTGTCGCACGAAACTATGGTTCCCCCGTGTTGTAACTAAAGAAGAGGTATTCACGTAATTCGACAGATGTCTGTGCTGGTGCCGCTTTGTGTACGACGATCCCTGAACGACAGGCACTAAGCCAGGGTATTGTTGGGCCTCTGCCATCACCAATTCAGACTCGCTCATTAGTTGGTCTTGGTTGACGGGGCTGCCAGGAGGGATGGTTTCGTCGCATAAAAGTTCTCCAACTCCAGTCTCTCCTTCATTGGTGTCAGTGCTATCACAAGGATCATTCTGAATTGAATTGCCTCCGTCCATTTCTTCTTCTTCTTCTTCTTCTTCCTCTTCTTCCTTTTCTGAATCCGTAACGAAGCTGCAAGCATCGTCTCGTCGACCTGAAGAGAACACTCGCACTTTTTTCCTCAACGATCTAGGAGTCTGGCCACTTAAAATCGACGTTTGGCCACAATCAGAAAGCTCATCTACATCTGAGTGATCGTCTTCGTCTTTTCTCTTTCCTACAGGCTTCTTCCCTGTTGATTCGGCCTTCGGACTTTTGAGAAAAGAGTTCTGATTTTCTTCAACTTTCAGTTTCTTTGTGGGAGTATTCGCGTCTGTATCGTCAGCATTTGCACTGCTCTCACTTACATCTCTTTTTTTACCCCGACCATAGCTTTTCTTTCTCTTTTCAGTTGAATTTGGAGTACTTGGAGCATCAGAGTTCACTTTTTCCGTTGATAAATTTAGAGGAAATTCAAGTCTTGCTTTCTGAATCACAGATTCTATGCTTTCGCCAACAGACAGGTGCGTAGAAGAAGGGGCAACAGTAGATTTGGCATCTTCACCTGAGCTCGAAACGCTGACCATAGGGGAATGAGAAGTGCTAGGTAATTGAGGCTTTTCGCATTGTATTGCTGGAGGGTCAGAGGCGGTGGCATTTACTTCGTTATTGAGATTAAGAGTAGGAAGCGTAACGTCACTCAATATTTTTGGATCAGGAGAAACAGTTTCTAAATGGTTGCTATTCTTGCTTGTTTCAACAGGAATACCTTCCGTTTCTTTGACGGCCTCAACAATAGTAGATTCAGATGCATTTCCATCGAGGTAACCGGGTCGATTTAAGAGATGTGGAAAAATTTGATGCTGTCTTTTCAGGAATGACATCAGTTTCGGATCTTCTTTGTCAATATTTTTCAAATTCAATGAAGGCGGAGGAGAGGGAGGAGGAGGTGGGGGCTCTCCAGAAACGAGATGAGAATTAGAAGCTGCTGCACTGTCAACAACAGTAGACGACAACGATGTGGCAGGAAAACCACCAATTTTTCCCCCAGAAAAACCATCAAGACCTGCAGCAGGAGTTGGTCCTTTGGGGTTCACAGATGCTACATCTTTGTTTACACTTGTTTTTGCAAGCGCACGAGACTGTTTGGGTGGCAACACTTGCGCCATTATGTGGGAACCGGCTCCGGGACGATTGTTCATGGTGCTCACGACGCCCACATTTAGGTTGCTGCTGTTCAAATCAAGCTTGGGTCTAGCGATGCTCGTCACTTTTCCAACAACTTCTCCCTGAGACAATTTACTCAGGGGCGAACCAGCAGCGTTAGCATCGACCTTGACCACTTTTATATCTGTAGCGTTGATGGGATGTATAGCTTTAGGAAGCGCACCATCCTTTTTCGATACTGGGATTTTTCTGAGAATTCCAGTGGTTAAATTAGGTCCAATGGGAAGACCTCGAATAGGCCCCATCACAGCCAACGGAGCAGCTTCCGAGCCACCGCTACTAACATTAGGGGAACTGACGTTTGAATTCATCATAGGCTCCGTTTTGATAGATTTCGGCGGAGTACCATCACGACTCTCAACTTCTTCTTTCTTAACAGGAGTTTTCAAGATACGCTTGATCGGAGTGTCACGACGCAGATCTTTATCCCAGAACTTTTTAGGAGTAAGATTGGACGACTCCGTATCACTGTCCCCTACGTCGGTGTCTCCTCCTTCTTTCTTTACCCGCGAGCGTCTCTTGCTGTCGACGTCAGTCTCGTCTTGTGGAGACGGAAGGCTACCTCTCGACACTCGACCTTCTTTTCTCGTCCTCATTTCCCCAATTTCAAAAGGCTCAGGCTCCTTAAATTCGTAAATGTCATCTTCAAAACAGTCGCTTTTTGATCCGGAAACAAACTCGGTCTTTTCTGGCGTGTGATTGTTTAGAGTTTCGACTTTCTTAGCGGGAGTGACCGTGGATTGGCTATCAGGAGCAGTTTTGACAGTAGGAGAAGAATCCAACTGTTTAATGTGATTTTGTTTTTTTTCCATATTGATACGCTGTAACCGCGGCCCATCATACGAATGTGCTGGAGTGCTCACAGTTGAGTAATCCTCCTCCTTTTTGATTGGACGATCGAGGCCTTTCATTTCTGATTCGATAGCTTTTAAATCGATGTCTTTGCCGCACGACTGAGTAACATCCACGTTTAACTTGAAGTCAATTTCGAATTTTTCCTCTTTAATCTTGGACTCGGATATTAGTTTCTGAGGAGGTTCGATTTTTCTTAAAGCATGAGTTGGTGTCGGAGAAATACGACTACTCTCAGTAGACTCCCGAGAAGCACTCGAACTCGAGACGCTGCGAGAGGCTTGCGTGCTGTCTTCTGAGTCCGAATTTTCTGTGTCAAAATCACCGTCATCTGCACACAAACAAAAATAAGTAACCTTTTCTGGTAATTGCTCCCAACATCAAGGAATAGACTGAATTGTTTAAGTGAAAAAATTTGCGATACGTAAAAAACTTTTCCCAAGTTCGGAGTTTCGTTCCATGATCGTTGACGCAATGAGCTTTCTAAGCACAATATTATAGCGATTCCTCTTTCCCTTAGCATGACAAATGAAAAGCTAAATTTGAATATAGAACTTCTCAGAAATTTAATAAACCTAGATATGACTAATAACCAACTGATTCATTACTTTGGTTACACATAACTCGCATTCCCACCTCATGTCAACTCAATTCCCAAAATTTTAATCTACAACTGAAAGGCAATCAATTCTTAGTTTTCCCCTAAAAAATTGAGGTTACGTTACCATTCTTTATTACCAACAGCATCTTGAAGAGCTCAATGACACCATATCTAAAATGCTTATCTTAATCCTCTACCATCAAGTCTCGGTACTAAAACAAAAAATAGGTACACTCATGAAAATGAGGTATCACAGTACTATTTCACCATGAAGACTTATTTCGTTCTCGAAATCAACTTACCTAGAGTCATTTATCCAATCCATGAACTCTCCGTTTGTACCGACAACCTGAGGATCATCTAAGTGTCCTACTCGTAAATTCTATATTACCATGTACCTAATACTAACACTCCATAAGCTCATTCAATCAAGGGGTCGATACAATGGTCTACCGTGATATGCCAAGAAAAGATCATGAACAGAATTTCGTTGCCATAACCTGGGATTACATGTATACAAGAAATCTGCCCATTGAAACTCGGAAACAATACTCGGGACAAAAACCGAATCGAGAACGTTTGGTTTTCGTGTACCAAATCTCAACGGTTCATACTAATTAAAAGTGACTAGCAAAATTAAAACCAGAAGCAGTACCTACCAACACTATTGACTTGCAGAAGCAAGTTCCTGCGGGCGCTGCGTCGTCTGACGCCCTCCTCACGTAATGCTCCTTTCCCTCCTCCGCCTTTGTCCTCAGGAGGTATTGACGACTGGCGGTCACTCCCTGCCTTCGAACGCGTACCCACCCCGTTGGTAGTCTTGGACAACGTATCATTGTTCGCCTTCATAGAGGATCCATCGTTAGATGCTTTGGACGCATCGATAGGCGTTTTGGGCCCGTCATTAGATACTTTGGCACTATCGTTATGTGTTTTAGAACCATCGTTAGGTGTTTTGGAACCATCATTAGGCGTTTTGGAACCATCATTAGGTATTTTAGATCCATCATTAGGTGTTTTAGATCCATCATTAGGTGTTTTAGATCCATCATTAGGGGCTTTAGAACCATCATTAGGGGCTTTAGAACCATCATTAAATATTTTGGAACCATCAGTGGATCCCTTGGAACCATCAGTAGATCCTTTGGGACCTTCATTAGATCCCTTAGGACAATCATTAGTCGCTTTACACGAACCATCACCATCATCTTCTGCAGAATTAGAACGACCAGTAGACGACGGGAGTGTTGCTTTTAATTGGCTCGAGCGCCTAGAGTTACCAGCTGGCGAGGAAGTAGCTCCAGATGACGGCTTGGTAGAGCTACTACATAATTTGCCACTCGGCTGCTGTGGCTGAGGTTGTGGTTGAGATGATTGCACTGTTGTATTTGGCTGGAAAGAGTAGAACACAATCATCAAATTTTGCTTTGGAACTCCCATACTGATACTAAAGCCCCGTCCACACTATCAATCTTTGGAGCGAGTTTGGTGTTCGTCAACTCTCCGCGAACACAAAAATACAGCGCGGGCTGGCATATTTTGGCGTGTTTGTGATTACCATTCCGTTGGAGAACTCGAACACAAACTTTCGTAGAAACAGCGAACACTCGGTTGTTTCCGTATATATTGTCCAAATAAATTGTTGATCTGATGGGAAACGATTATTTTGGTAATTTATTCATTTAATTATTACTTAATAATGTCCAATGAGCCTATTTAAATTACGGAGTAGGTAATTTAGCATGAAGAGTAGCCGGTAGTAGCTGGTAGCTGCATAATTAGTAGTTGGCAGCCTACCGGCATGGCATTGCTAAAAGGTCAACTGTTTCAGATTCTTCAAACACGAGTAAAAACTTTATTACTTATGTAAAAATAACACCTGCATGATTAACAACTGTCAAAATATAAAATTAAAACACTATTATACATCAACTCTATACACATAGTCAAGGAGCAGTGTAGTTTGTTCACATTGATTATTTCGAATTATTACATTCTGCACTCGTACAACATCATGCAGCCAAATACACAGTCTGGACACGATTCAGAAGAGTTAGTGTTTTTGTTTCCATTCCGTACTAGTGCTAATATAATTCAGTAACTGTCGGGCTAATCTCGTCACTTCGCACCTCCACGTTTCTTACTCTGCTATTCCAATCGTAGAGCAAAACACTACTTCCTTGAAACATTTTACGTTGGTGTCATTCTCAGAATGAGAGTTCTACGCCAAAATTAATGTACGAGTATCGAACCTACAAAAATTTCATGCACCTGATGCTCCTACCTATCTTGTACATGATTGAGATTTGCAGGGATTTACAACCCCTCAGATTTAAACCACACCACTTTTCTCTCTACCTCAACCCTCATCCATCCCTAATTACGTGAAGGAGAGACTCTTGGTCTACGTCGATATGAGAAAAAAGTGAAATTAAACTACGAGTATAATACTCCCGAGGATAGCATTCCAGGGTTAAACACAGCCCAAGAAAGAAATTACCAAGCATGCCAAAATAAGAATAACATTCTAAATATACGCTACAGTGTCACGCGTTTTATTGCGTATTTTACAAGTAACTTCCATACTTGTATCCTAAGACAAACTGAAACTACACGGTCCTAGATGATACGAACATAACTGATCTACTCACCGATTCTTTTTTGGTATTAGATTGTGAGCTGACGACATTGCTCTTGACTTTGGCAGCATTGTTGTGAATGTTGTTGCTGGGGCCGAAGGTGAGGTTCTTGGCTATGCGGTTGCGCCTGATCCACTCATCGTAGCGCGAGTTCCAGCCTTGGTAGTGCACGAAGTACATCACGCTGTTTACGTTGGTCAGGTCGGCAGCGCTGACATTGTTGCTGTTGCCGCTGCTGCTTATGCTACCACCGTTACTGCTCAGCAGGTGCTCACTGCTGATCTCCAGTACCTGTGGGGGGTGTGCATTGAGGCATACACGCGCGTCTGAGGAGACTTAGCATTTGGGTTGTCGCTGTTCGAATGTAAAAGTTCCGAAAACTGCATGTGTGTTTAACGATCAGATTGAGATACTGTCTTGCTATATGGATTTGTTTTCAACCTTTGTATCAAACAGACCGAAGAAAATTCAAGTTTTCCATTCCTTCATAGTCAATGGATGGCGCTAAGCCAATCTCTCGAACGAGTTATGCGCCGACTGAGGACCACTTTTAACATGGAATAAATAGGGCAGTGCCCATTCTATAGTCCAAACCCCAAGGCCGTGTAAGACAATTATTATCACGCACATTAAAAGAAACAATTAGAAAATGCCTTTACTTTTTCTTTATATTGACGAAACATTCGGATAGGCAAGTATAAAGAGAAGGTTTCTGCTCATTGGAACATGTCTACTGAAATTGATAATTTCATAAGTCCATCAAAATATGACAACACTAAATTAATCACTAAATTAGTTGTAAAACAAGCAATTTTAAAACTTAGCATTTCAATGCAGAATTTTCATTTAACAAGTTTTGACTAGTACAGGTGGTACCGCTCATAAGCGTGATAGAGATGCGCGATTTCATCACACGAAAACTATTCAACAGTAGCTATTTGTGATACGATTATTGATATATGTAGAATAATTTCACTAAGCGTAGAATAGCTTAATAATTATTTTCACTGTACGCTAGTCGCAGTGAGCTGCGGCCAAATGGTTCCCTGCGAGTGAGAAAATCGGGCGACTTTATTACGCGTATAAGAGGTAGTTGTAGTTGTAGTGGAAGTGAAAGCAGCGCTTCAGTAACTCAGTCTATCTCGCACCGAAAGAGTAGGGACCATTTAGAATGGACTTAGGAGAACGGGGATACTATGCACAAGGTGTGTTCCCACACAAGATTCCCTGCGCATAGAAACAGCAAGTTAAGAAGGAAGAGCAAGAAAAGACAAATAAGAAATAGCGAAGAAGGAATGAAAACGGAAGGAAGCAAAGTGGGCACGAAAGACAGAAGTCCCAAAGGCCTATCTATCTTTAAGAGGTACCGCCTGCACACATATACACCAGCCGGGATGAAAGGGGTAAATTTAAAAATTTAGGGCATGGTATTATACTTCCATTATTGAAATGTATCAATTTTTTTACCAGTGTTACAAAAAGCATGCTATTCATTAGTAATAATGAATTTAAAAATAAAAGTAAACCTCATCAATCCATTCATGTATGTGATTTCAAAAAACATCTTTTTCTATCCCATCAATGGTTGAACAGAAAATATTCAATTTTCTAAGGAACACAACCGGTGAACTAAGAAATCACGAAGTATTGTTCATTATTTTTTAAACACGCATACAATATTATAGAACAAAATTGCAATGAAAATGGACTCCAAAACGATTTTTAAAACAAATATGATCCATTCTTTCGATATATTCTCCGTTTCTAAATATTTAGTGAGCTTACGTTACGAGTGATATATTCACTTATTAATGAAGACCACGGAGAAGAGTTGGAAAGTTGGAAGTTTCTCACCTTGGCTACAGAGCTTACGGGCCCCTCTAAATAGCGATGTATTGATTCACTGATGAAGAAATCGACGACAATTTGAAGAAGTATGAATTTCTCACCTTGGCCACATAGGTGACTTTGGATTGTTTAGCGTTAGGGCCGTAGAGGACGAGCAGACGATCTCCCACGTTAACAGGGACACTGCTGGATATGCCCATTTTGCCCGCTCTGCAATTAATTGAAATACCATCAATTTCCAGTTGAAATCCCCACTGACGTAATCACTCACGTCAATTTTATAGTTACTACCCGCACCTTTCCCATTTCCAAAATAATATTAGCCAATACCTTTCTTAGATAGGATGGGAACACACTGAAATTTGAAAATATCAAACTGATGAGTAGTCTGAACTAATGATGACAAATTTTGACCGTGTTGTAACTCAGTAGGATCGAATGAGAAATCGTTTTTTCGCATTAACTGGTGCATTACTAGTCATCACAACAGCATGCAAGAATTCTCGAAAATTAAACACTGCGAGATAATATCCTCACAGTTATTGAACATTCTACTGTAAAGTAGGTAGCACAGGTATCCGTAGGCAACATTGCTACTTACATGATATGCTGCAATATGCGTATCAATTAATTAAAAAAACTGTCTTATACATTCAAGTCCAGATCAGGTAAGCCCGTGTGGAACTCAAATTCACAAACGTTACCATCCTTATGTAGGTGGTCAAGTTCATAAACCTGAAGCCACAAACCTTAACTAGACAAAACAAATTACTGCGAGGTCATCTACGTTCAAAGCCAAGAATAACTATCCTTGCTAAATCGCTAACCCCAGTATTTTGTCTCAGCTTCGAAAGTGAAGTCACTAATTAACTCTGCTTCTGGTAATGCAGCAGTACAGTAAAATGACCTCCCTAATTCCTTCATTTCCCGCTACCCACACATTTTACGAACAATTCACTTGAGTATACAAGCCTGTCAAGTAAAAAGAGGTTTAAAACGAGAGAAAAATAAATTAAAGCTGGGAAGGTCTAGGCTTAGGCTCGAGTGCATAACTTGGATGCATGCATAATTATCTTTATGAAAGGGAATTACCAAACCATTATAACGTACAACATTTGAAGTAACAACAATAAATATAAAAAATTTTTGTTCGAGCCGAGTTAACAACATCACATGTTACACCGTGTGATAAAAAATAACAGTCTCGCTCTATCATCTACGGCGCACTACCAAAAACAAGTCCATTTACTAAACCGATGTAACACCGTGTGCAATCAATTAGGATAATACACTTGTGCTCGACTAGCAAGGAGCATCAATAACTTACCCTTGCAGCTCGGCATCCATAATGATCTCGCCTTCTAGTCTCTTCTTGCGGCCTTTCTTGGCCTTCTCGCAGTCTTCCGGGGACCTTGGGACAGCACCGTTGTTGGTGCCTTTGTTGATGCCTCCCCTGCACGCGCTCCTGCCGCTGCCCCGAGAGCTACCCCCACCCCTCCTCTTAGAACACCCCCCTTCCCCGACGCTGGTGCCCCCACTAGCTGAACTGTGACACGACTCGTTGTCTTGACTGTCCGAGTCGTTCTCAAGTTCGGCGGTCGCGCTGCCCTGAGGTGTTGCAGGTTTTTTCCGAGAACCCGACGATGAAGATGATGAGGAAGAGGATGATGATGAAGAAGAAGAAGATGAGGAAGAGGAGGAGGAAGACGACGAGGAGGAAGTTGGGGCCGTGGACTTGCGAGTGTTGGGTACAGAAGGCGATGAAGGTGGAGCTGACAATTCCCGGCTGCCTTCCCGATGGCGAGAAGACCGCGAGCGGGTCTGAAATGTCACAATTGAGAAAATACAGTAATACAACAATAGGCAACGTTCTAAAGCAATGAGCTAAGGTTTAAAGCAATGAGCTAAGGTTTAAAGCAATGAGCTACGGTCTAAAGCAATGAGCTACGGTCTTAAGCAATGAGCTACGGTCTAAAGCAATGAGCTAAGGTCTAAAGCAATGAGCTAAGGTCTAAAGCAATGAGCTACGGTCTTAAGCAATGAACAAGTAGTAGTAGTAGGTGCAGCAGTAATTCTCTAGCGTAGTGACTTTGACTACCCCTCACCGAACGTCTCACAATTTAGGAGCTCTTCGCCATTTATATCATCACAGAGATCATTTTGTTCATAAGGACAGATGTACAATAAAGACCATCGGACAAAATGGCTACAAATAAGTAACTGGCATCTTATAAACTTCTATCGTGTACCGAAAAACACAAACTTCTCTCATCAACAAGCAATGGTCAAGAGCAATATTCAAGGAGATAAAAATATTTCAAAAACCGAGTCCAATCGCAACATTGAATAGAGAGTTCTAAATTAACCGCCCTTCAGATACCTATTTAGCTTCCTCCTAAATGACGCATAAATTAGATTAGATTGTAGTTAGTTTAGAGCTTCCTATCCACATGAAATAAGATCCGAATGGGGGAAAAGACGAGAACGCGTAGTATCGACTCGAGAAAACATGGAATACATGCACTGGTGTGTTCCCACATAGGATTCCTTGTGCTTAGAGACAGCAAGTTAAAAAAGAAGAAGGAAAAAGCGAAAGCATGAAAATCGAAAGAAGCAAAATGGACATGAAAGATTGAAGTCCCGGAGGCCTGTCTATGGCTGAAGTACCCTAACAATGTCCTCCTGACGTCACCAGTTCCCATAGCAGAGGGTAGACAAACCTAATTAACCTCACCCTATTGCTTATATTATGCCCCTTAAGGAGACATCAAGCACAAGGGCGCTCACCTTCTTTAAACGTATCATGTAAAACTTGTGAATATCTTCAGAGACTAAAATATTGCTCAATATAAAAATATCCAGGTTTTGCACCTGATTACAGGAACCTGCGACGGAGTAATCAAATGAGGAATGCTAAATTTTCAAGGTCTGCTAAAGTGTAGGAACATCATTGGCTTACCTACTATAACCGACCAGGTAATCCTGAGCTAAATCTTCAAAACTTGATACATAGAAGGCTTCCTTACAGCACGCCTCAATTAGGAGTGCTTCCACCAAAAATTCTCTCCTCTATTGCTCACATATTTGGTATCCTGATCCGCCTCGGCAGACTCGTCGTCGTCATCGGACTCGGAGTCCTCAGGCTTCAGCCTCCGTTCTTTGTTGCTGGAGTCGGCAGCCTCCCCCCGGGCACTGGATCTCGTGCGCACTTCAGTGGGGGCTGCGGTGTCAGGGAGCTCCTTCGAGGCCTCCTGCTTGGCTGGCGCCGCAGTAATGGTGGGGACCACGAGACGCGTCTCCGTGGGTGTCTCGGACCGTGCGGGTGTTCCTCTCGCTGCTTTTGCGGCGCTAGATCTGGAGAAAGAGGAGCACGTTCTGATAAATATGAGTGCACTTAAAGAATCATGAAAATGCAAGAATTTGAAAGCATAATATACTCGTAATTTATGCAATGCAGAAAGAGGGAAAATACAATACATTAGAATAGGAAATCAGAAAGCACTGGAAATGAAGCGAAATGTATTCTGTTAATAATAATAGTGTATATGATAAGGACATTATCAGGAGTTCTTACATACTTCTTGTATGCTGTATGTTTTGGAAATGTTTTTCTAAATATGAAGAAAATACACAAGCATAAGGATGGCAATTTCGGGTAATTTTCGTGACACTTTGAGCCACAAAACATATCGCAACTTTCACAATTCTTCTAATGACATTGAATATCATCCATAGCTGTGGTCTGCAAACACTTGCAAGTTTTTCCTATTTACTTATCCGACCCGAAATGAGTAAAAAAGTTATAAACTGAACGAGACACGTCGAGATACAAAACAACAGTGGACGAAAACAAATAGAAAGAGACAAGTGAAGTAACAGATTGTAACGTAAGCTCTGTTCATTATTTCAATTCAATACCAAGATAAATTTAAATGAGTAATAATTTAAATTTCTGTCTTCCACATTTTCTCCTCCATTAGCAATAATCTGTCCACCTATTCCTCAATTATCAGGAGTCAATTTTTATTATTTTGTGAGCAGAAGGATTTCTGTTTATTTTTGACTCATAATTCAAAAAATCTTATTTTCAACACGTTGGCTGCGATGATATTATTTTTGTAGGGGCAAAACGACCCACCGGTGGCTCGTCTCGCAGTCAATGTGTTAAATGCGAATAATTGAATACTTCTCTATGTCGCAGAAACGCTGAAAATCTGGAGCGCTGTGGGTGTACGCGCGCTGTCTTTAAGAACATCCCTAATCCGCTTCGCTAAAGACAAATGTATACAGGGTGTTCATGGTGGTCTTTCCTTAATTTATAAAATCTCTCCCTGACTAGTCATTTGCAACGCACGTATTTCAGCCGGATAACCATCGATGACAAGTCATCAATAGGACAAAGATTATTATTATTATTATTGGGGTTAGACGCAATGCACCGGCCTCGAGGGCTATACCGCATCGAAAGAGTAGGGACCATTTAGTATGGACTTAGGAGAACGGGGAATCTATGCACAGGGTGTGTTCCCACACAAGATCCCCTGCGCATAAAAACAGCAAGTTAAGAAGGAAGAGGAAGAAAAGACAAATAAGAAATAGCGAAGAAGAAATGAAAACGGAAGGAAGCAAAGTGGGCACAAAAGATAGAAGTCCCGAAGGCCTATCTAAAGCTGAGGTAGCCTAGCGGTGCTCCCCTGGGGGCGCTAGTCCCCATAGCATAGGATAGACAAACCTAACTAACCTACCTCTATTGCCTATGGCCTATCCTATGCCTCCTGAGGGATCAATAGGACAAAGAAAAATCCCTAATATCGTCATATTATCGTCCAGATTCCAGGAAAAGCCCTAACTTTTCCTCTGAATTCGGGAAAAACCTCGATGGATACCCTGTACAACATCAGTTTCATGACACCTTTGCATCCCTACTCATTCAATAAATCAACGCCGTTGGCTTCGACAGGATAAATTGTGGTTACGTAGGATAGCTCATGTAGTATTTAGAGTAGTTTAGGAGTAAGAACAAATAATATCCTGTTATAAAATAGAATAACAAGATAAAACTGAGTTCAGGACACACACATTTTTTCCCACCAAGTAAGAGTTTCTCTAAGCGAGGTCGCCCAGAAGCTTATTAAATATGCTCAACACTACGAGCTAAATGTAAATCATTAGACTTCCACGACTTATGTGAGAAGCCAAACCTCAATGAAACAAACAAATATATTCTTCATGAATATGCTAGTATTAATTTCTAAGAATCTTAAATTGAATATCGAATCCTGGCTTAGAATATACTCATTGAAATGGATTGAAATTGTTACATGTGAAGCTATCTTGGAAGTAATTCGTTCACTCCGTCTAAGACCACACTGGTGTGCCGCATTTTTAGGCGAGGCCTCCACACTACGATTTAATTAAATTACCAGTTAGTTCAAAGAGCCTCATCCACATGAAATGTGATCCAAGGAGAGTAAATAGAATGGACCATGAAGTATGGACTATAGAAAAGGTGCGTTCCCACACTGGATCCTCTATTCGTTGAAGCAGCAAGTTAAGACTGAATGAAATGGAAGAAAAGACATAAAAGAAACGGCGAATAATAAGTGTAAATTAGGCACCAGAGATGCAAGCCTCAGAAGCCGGTGTCAAGCTGAAGTAGCTTAACTGCGTCTCATGACTATGAGGCCCAGCACGTTATCACTCGCGGTGAGGAGCACCAGCGGACCAGCCGTAGCATTGATACCATTCTTGTCACATCAGCGGTAAAATGTTAATTCTCGACGACTAGAGTGGTGGACATAACGGATCACTCGCGCTACAGACTACGGAGCAAATTGACAGAAGGTGGATTACAAGCGCCCGTGCACCTTACCGAGCAGAAACGTTTCCAGAGTCCGGGCGCAGTCGTTGTCGCGGTGAGGAGAGCGCAGACGCTGCAACAGAAGCAACAGAAGCAGCAGCAGCAGCGGCAGCAGTAGCGGCCGCAGCACCAGAAGCAGAAGCAGCAGCAGTAGTAACAGCAACAGCAGCGGTGGCTCCGCTCTTCTGCGTCTCTGCAGCAGTGGACGGCATGCTAGGTGTAGCGAGAGCAGCGCTGTCAGGGGACCGGCCAGCTTCTTGACGTGTGATGCGGCTGTAACAGGTAACTCGTTGTCAGGCATACAGTACTCAATATACGGTGGTGTCGAGAGAAATTTGCGACGACTATGATGTAAAAAGCGCACAGAATATAATTAACTTATTTGGAGGAATGAATTTTCCCAGTTCAAGCTCAATGCAGTGGAATATCCTTCGCGAAGCAGAATAAATAGTAGCTAGCAGATTTATACAGTTCAATTCTATCAAATATGAAAGGACTGACGGCGTAGGAAGAAGATCAATAACAGACCTCAATATATGAAGAGTGAACATTTCATTAACTTTTATTTGAAAAATGAACAGTAGACAGCATTAAGATACAACGTAAGTAACGATCACGTATGAGAGCTCCTAAAAAGGAAAAGGGAACCAGTTTCATGACCCATTTCCACAGGAGCGAAACAAGTACAGAGATGGTACAAGCTCAAACAAGGGAAAGCTCCGTGATGCACAGACAGCATTCGGCAATGAGAAAGAACACTTCAGCAGTCGTGAATAGGAGTGCACAAAGCACCTGGGCGACGTTTTCCTTTGATAGGTAGGCCTGTAACTTCTCGCACTAAGCAACATGAAGTCGGAGGCAGTGACGTCCAATACCTCAATGTGTCACATGAATTTAAGCGTTCAATTACAAAAAATGGTATCAAGAAAGTTAACACTGGAATATCAGAAAAGTCTACACAAAAAAAAATACAATTAAATGCCCATGTTTGCCATAACAAATAAAAGATGTTTTGAGGTGAAAAAAAGGGCGCAAGAACCAAGATCAGCGAAGTCAAAAGTTGGATTGATTTCGAGCTATGACCCCAAGTAAAACAATTGTACCACGCAGCAAAAGTTCTCGGAAATAATTTCAAGCTCCCGACAACCCGAAGTGAGTCGAGTAGAAACGAATTAGCATACTGCATGTAGATGAAAATCAAATTAGAAAAACATGTTCCAAAGTCGGTAATGAAAAAAAGAAATAATCATCACTCCAACTGCAACCACTTCGAGCCACCTAGAATGGTGGAATGGTAGAGCTGTACATCACTTGAAGTAGTACGCACTTTGCACTGGTAATGAATGTAACGGGCGCAGCATACACTGATTGGCACTAAACGAGTGGGCAGTGTGCACTGGCACTGAACGTGTGGGATGTGTGCACTGGCACTGAACGTGCAGGATGTGTGCACTGGCACTGAACGTTCGGGATGTGTGCACTGGCACTGAACGTGCGGGATGTGTACACTGGCACTGAACGTGCGGGCAGTGTGTACTGGCACTGAACGTGCGGGATGTGTGCACTGGCACTGAACATCGTGTGTGGTATTCACTTTCCGAGGGAAGCACTCCGCCCGGGGTATCGAACCCAAGACCTCCCAGTACATATATCTTACCTATAAGTTCTTAAATCCTTGGCAGGAGGGGTAGCTGCAGGAGCAGGCTCATCATCATCTTCCTGTTCATCATCACCGTCATCGTCATCATCACCGTGCGTAGCTTTCTTGGTTATTTCCTTAGCGGGCGCACGTCTGCCGGACGGTCGGCCTTTGGCAGCGCTGCTTCTCGTCGTGCCGTTGCCGCCCCGAATAATTGTACCTAGAAATTGAAGCAAGTATTAACTTTGCTGTCTGTTGTACATAGCGAACCAAAGTAAAAAGTACCTTCGAGAATTGTTGTACCAAGTAGCAGTAGAAGTAGTAGTAGAAGACATCGTTAGCGCTTCAGCTTCAGTGGCCATGAGTATAACGCACCAGAGGTTTCAAAATCCAAGCGTCAATTTGGGGGATTAATTCACCTAATCCCATTGCGTTGTCAACAGATGCTCGCAACAATCGGGTTCAACAATGTCTCCTAGTCGTTCACACTGAGCAAAAGGCAACAAATGTTGTTAGGATCCAAGGTTCAAGAGGTGTGAAGTTTGAGCTCAGACGGAGCAAGCTTCCACTTCAAGTAATTTTTATTTTTTACCATATCAGTTAGCTAAAGTTTCGATTTCTTAAGCCACAGGAATTGTCCAAAAACCTTGAAAACGCTACATTTTTTTCATTAAAAGAGAATCAGAAAGAGCCGAAATTACACGGTCGAGACTAAAAGAGCCACGAGGATTCTCTCATTTCTTGTTGCACCAAGAAAATCAAAATAAATATAGCCCATGGTGAATGTTGTTCCTAGAAAACCAAAGTAAATATTATCATTGGAGTAAGTTCTTTGTAGCTACCAAACCAGAGCAAATATTACCGTTGCAAAATAGGGCGTAAGAATTACAGAGTTCCATAGAAAACTCGAGAACCATATGCTCGCATCAAATTCAAGAGCGATGATCGTAGTGAATAACATACAAATGCTGAAAATACGCACTGAACATTATTAAGATGGTTCACGATTTCCAATATTTTGGGCGGGCAAACAAACAATTTAAGGTGAGTACACAAAAACACAAACTGAGAACCCATTCAAGAATTTTCCTCGATACCCACAAACACATACGAGGTAGTGACTTTTCCCCAAGAAGTCGAGCCTGTTTACGGTAAAGCCGCTACGTCACGTGGTATATTCCCAGGGATCACCTATACTTACGTGACTGTCAGTTCGACGAATCAATATCAATTTTTCAATTGAACCAAACGCACACGAAGTCCCAAAAAGACTTTTCAGGAACTCTAATCTCACCGAATACACTCAGGTATTGCGGCAACTTATAATCACAAACAAATATCACTGGAAACAATCGCATGGTTCGATTCAATTCAAAAACCACGCTAAATCACGGCAACTAGACAAACATACATAACTCACAACCACACGAGATCATTTCAACTGCGTCTGTGAAGCCCTCAACTGACCAGCAATGTTGGACACCTCTTGCTGCACAGGTGGTTGCGGTGGTTGCTGCTGCTGCTGCTGCGGCTGTAGATCACCTGACGCCGTACCAGTTCCCGACCTCGTTGGAGAAGGGCCTGCTGAACCAGAGCGAGCAGGACTGCTGCCTCCCGACACACCTGAATATTTACAGAAAAATTACATTCGTATATAATACCAGAAATTGTTCAAGGCAAAATGTACAGAAGTACAGAAATGGACACAGGAAAAGCTTTGAAAAATGGATATGAATAACGGGACACCTGTGAGAAAGAATATCACAGGCGTCAATGTATCTGGGCAAATTGCACGAATGCCGAATGCTGGAGTGACTGGTTTTAGGCGAGCATTTCTTTGAGGAGCAATTCAATGAACTCTGATTGGAAATATTAGTCGGACGGATACGCAAATTATTCCTGAATGAAGGTGGTTGGCAGACTGAAAGAAAAAAATGACATCCAAGCTAGTCTCAAGTCGGTCGATTCGATAGAAGCGCTAGCGATCTCACAGTAGAAAAAAAGCTTACCTCGAGGAATTTCGTTATGAGACTTCATATTATTTATGAAGTTACCGTGTAATGATCTATATATTAATACACTTGTAACTATCTGTGTCACACTTTGCAGTACATGCAGAACATCGCAGTATATGAATAACTGTATCTATGATACGCGCACCAGCTACAGCACTGGCGTGCATAAAAGAACGCATTGTAACTGAAATTTCTCTAAAAAACAGTTGAACCGTTTTGCCCTCCCAAAGCAATGGAAGAGAGAAGAAGATTGCAAAGAGAAGCAGCAAGAAAGCGACAGAGACGTTTAAGGATTTAAATAAGAGAAAAATCCGGGTCCGTATTTTCAAACTAATGGCAAGACGGTCAGATAAGGCAGTCGGTATCAGTGATACTGAAAATAACCATGTCAAGAGTTACCGGTAATTCAAGGGCATCTTAAGAATTGAATGTTTTGTCCCGCCATTTTTGGCGGGGTTTGTCTGCCAGTAAAATATAAATACACCTGTCGGATGCGACACATGAACAACTATTTAAAAAATCACGACTAGTACAAAGACCTGAGGTGCTACACTTAACATCATAGAAAAGAGAGCTGCATACCCGCGATCGTAGTCATCGTATTTACAACTTTCAGTCTACGATGAGAACATGCATATTGGTATCCAAAATTTAGAGTCCAACGTACCGAATTCGGTACAATCGATGCAATTGCTTTCACGCATGAGAAATTTTGTTCCAACAAAAATGCACCTTCCCAATATGGAATATACGCCTTCAATATTTGTTTCACATCCGATTCATACTGAACGCGCTCGTGAGAGAAAAATTATACACGCCATAAAAAATTCCCCTAGAAGATAAATGGAGTGAAAAGCTACCTCCACCGAAATACCATACCAGTAATAAGAGACAAGGAGCACACTCGGCATGCCCTTGACGCCTGCGCAGCCCACACACTCAATGATGTTGAAAATACAAACAAGCACTCAAATTTTCAAGTTCCAATAATGTTCAGCCAGTTCGAAACCCAGAACTTGCGCAATCCTTGTTTTCGTTTCGATTTGAGTTTCTGGTGCAAGATAGGCAGAAGACCCTGAAGCGCCAGTTACCAATGACCTACAACTGCTACGTACTACTTTTACAACTACTACTACTATGTACTACTTCTACAACTACTACCATGTACTACTTCTACAACTAGTACTACTATATACTATTACTAGTACTTACCAAGCCCATGAGCAGAGTGAGGGCTTTTGTCGACCCTGTCGCAGTCGCGGATGAGAGACCGGCCACCAGAACGCGGTCGAGACCTCGCCATACGGCGGGGGCTGCTCACCATCGTACAGCCCAACTTGCGGTAAAAGTCCTCAAAGCTGTGCAGGTACCTGCACAACAACCCTTCCGCCTTTAGTCTTGATGATTTCATAGAACTCATTTGTCAGAATAGGGTGACTTCAATGTAAGTTTTCTTCAATAATGAAGCATAGTTCAGTATGAGTTCCACAGATAATTGCCAAATGCATTGACGCGAAGTATAACATGAGAAAGTTTTTGTAGTAGAAGTAAGACGACGACCAATCTATCATTAGCTCCTACTGGAGGTGCACTTTGCCGAAGCGATTTAACCTTTGCGTTAACACTACTTCTCCAACCTCACATAGTAAATCAACTGCAGTAGGAATTTTTGACGTCTAATTGAAACGGGATGTTTGTACCCCAGATGGTTCATCAGATTTAGTACGGCAGCCAGTTCGTTCTATGTATACTTCTGCACACCACACGTTTTAAAATACGATGGAATGACGTAATTCGTCATAGGACATATCACGTCTTGAATTGAACTCCACGTACTGTTAAATATTATTGACCCGTGCCTTAACCATAACAGGCTACATAAAATCTTCACAATCATTAAATATCAAGACGCCAAATAAAAATACATCCAGTTGGTGCCTTTTCTTATCAAAAGAGATCAAGAATTTCATGTCTTCATGATGATGTACCACAGGACTGTGGTACGTCGTATTCTGGAGCTGTGTTCATAGAATAGGAGCCATTCTATCTTTCAATTCATTTATTTTTTTTGGATTCTTCGCATAATCAGTGTTCTTTACAACATTTTTCAAAATATGAGAGCTATTACCTGTGGCAGGAGCTTTCCCGTGTTATCGCTTTCGACGGCACATTGCTACAAGACTTAAACACAGCTCCAGAACACGACGCGTTATTGTTCAGATCAGTTAACCAATCTGGAAACCCTGTACTCATTTTGCCGCGAGTAACGTAGACGTTGACATTACCACGCTTTCTAGGTATGAATGCTTCTGGTTAGATTATTCCCCAAAGGAAGCCAAACTTGAATTCGGCGACACTTCCACGTTTGGAAGTTAGACACGTTATGTTAAATTTTTGCTGTGTATGGGTATATTATCTATATATTAATACGCTTGTAACTATCTGTGTCACGCTTTGCAAGTGAAATTTACATCAGGTCTCGAGCGAAGTATCCTGTATACGGGTTGCATGGTTGGCTATAAAAAGTCAGTCTTCGCGAGGCACACTTTCAGTTTCCCTAATAGAGTTCAAGCTGCTCGCATCATTAAGAAGAAAATTGCTTCCAAGACCAGACTATCTCTGCCCTGAACCTTTAACCTCTGTCCAACAATTGAAACGGTCACTTCTCATGAGCTGGTTTATCTAAAGTTTGTTGATCTAAATTTCCGTGAAATTTTCACGGATCCTGCTAGTATCTAATTATTTTAAAAGTTCGTGTATAAGGGTTTTCTGTTAACGCCAATAAAATAAGTGTTGGTACACAGGTGAGCCATTACGCAACAGTGGTGGTTTGGCACACCGGTGGCCCAATACAATCCAAGAAGGGAACGCGATAACAAACCAACGAAGAACAAGAACGAAGGTGTCAGCAGCTGCTAGGATTAACGGAACAGCAGCTAGCAAAGCGTTAGATGCCTTATGCGCCTCCCACTCACGGAGATTGCAACAGGTTTTTCACAGGGTAGAAAGGTTGCAGTACACTAGGCAAGACAATGATTTGAACTTTCAAGTAGGTAACGGTACGTACATCTTACGACGCTCTTTACAAAAGACAAATACCCCTTTGAATATGACTTATAGACGTAGTAAAGTGCACCATACACCTCGTGGTACTGTTATAGCCCACAAAGAGGTAGGCAGTGGACCTATTATCAATTTGAAGCAAAACATTCACAGAGCACGGCTTCGCGCACCTCATTATAGCACAGTTGTCAACATTACAAGCAACAGTGCTGCAGCTATAGAGAATTGACGATAGGAAACGTTAGCAAAGAATAACCTCTATTTCAGCACATGCAGCAGAGGTGGTATTCAACGCTCTAAAAATGACTCACCTTTTGTATGCAGATTTGATGAGGTTCGGTCCCTGAGACCCCAGCGAGCTGAGATTCATTTTATGCGCGACTACCTTCAGCTGGTTCTGGTTCAGTACCCTGTTGAAGCCGCCTAGTTTTTGGACAATCTGCTCGAGCAAGAATGACGCAAGTCAGTCATAAAAAGACGAATAACACTTCTGCTACGCGCTCGAAGTTTTCTTTGAAAATAGATGTTGGAACAAATGCAATAGTCAAAATTACTTGTGAACTAAATAAAAACTAGATAAAAATAGCAAAATAAACCGATAATTCAATAAAAATCTGATAATTTTCATTGAATATTATTGTACTTGTACAATTCATTTTCAACTAATTTTACTAAACTCTCTTAGTACACTTAACTCTCGTCAAAATGTTCATTCAACAAACGTGTAAACACCGAACCCAAACGTATCAACCTAACATCACCTGTCTCCCACGAGCATGAAATTAATAGAACGTTCGCACCCACAACTACACTCGCTGTACTGAAGTCTCCGATCTGCTCGTGATATCAAGTCATAATAGTGGTAGAAGCAGCGGTAGCTATTTTATAGCGCTCTAATAGTCTAGACTGTGTCGCGCCAAACGTCTCACAATTTAATAGCTATCCACCGTTTATATCATTACAGAGATAATCAAGTCAAGATAGCAAGGACTATGTCCAATCAGTGTTATTAATCACGTAATTATTCAACAAAACAGATCATAATGCTAAATTACCAGAAAACGCACACCAGTATCTAGTTCTCCGCTGAGGACATAGCGTCATACAAAATTTACCAACGACGGAAGAAAGTTACTCAAAATTGTTTCTCACAGATAGAGTCAATGAAATCGGAGGCCGATCGTTGCTTCTTGCAACAAATACTAGAACGGCTCAGAAACAATAAATTTCCCCCCACGCGACGGTGAATACAAACTTGACCGGCGACCAATTTCAAAGATTAGATTATTAATTAGTTTAAAGCTCCCGAGCCACGTGGAATGTGATACGATGAGAAGGGAGTTATAGTATGGGTTATAGAAATGGGTAATCTATGCACAAACTGTGTTCCCACACAGGATTCCCTGCGAATAGAAACAGCGAGTTCAGAATGAAGGCACAAACAAGAGACAGCAAAGGTGTAAATATTGAATGAAGCAAAGTGGGCGTAAATGATAGAATTGACAAAAGGCTATCTGTAGCTGAGGTAATCTAACATAGCCCCCTTGGGACCCCAAAGCCCAAAGGATATCATAGACAAAACAAATCCTATTGCCAATCCTGTGCTCCCCGAGAAACAATTCAAAACAAACGTGTTTTTCAGTAAAGGATGGCATCATAGGCTAAGCCTCATCCAAACCTAAAACAGAAGTTTGCACTCAAAAACTTACAATGGCAAGGTCAAGACTAACCTTGAGACTTGAGTATAGCCTGAAATATCTAGCCAGGACAACTAACTGAAACCTGAGATGACGAACCTTGAAGAGCCTGTAGAGGTCCAGGTCCCTGTTAGCAATGGTGGGGCCTTTGTTGATGGGTGTGCCGCACTCCTCCATGAATTTGTAAAGTTGAGCCACGAAATGGTCCTTCTCCTCCCGCGGTTCATCATCAGATTCCTGGGAAATTTTGAGCTACATCAAATTCCAGCAAGACATGATCACCCATTTTAGAATGGTAAGAAATGAATAGAACAACCCACATGACAGGCGGAGTGTAATTTTAACAATGCAGCCCAAGCTAAGAGGCTAACATTTTGGTACCTTATGAATGAATGGAATAGAGGTTGATTGCTCAATAGAGGCAAAAAACCTGCAATAGAAGAACTGCTGAAATAAATTTCTGAGGATATACGGGCATTTTTTTGTAAATCTTACTCTGAACGAAGAACATAATAGGCTCACTTTACACTCTGGCCACTGTGATAGGACAGAAAGACAGAGAACAACTTTACTGCGAAACGTCTCGACTCGTTACGATCTCGCTACTTTGGCTGAAGTAAGAGAAATATCACAGACCTAAAAATTGAGAAACACGCCTAAGAAACCTGAAACCTAAATTTCTTACATTCACGAGCATGCATAACTTCACATCCAGCTGCTGCGCCCCTAACGACTTCAATACCTGCTTACCACTTACACATTGAAATCATACAATACAATTTGGTGTGCTTTAAACCTTCTATGATAACATGCTATCATTCTTGAACATTTTTCTGTAAATCTCAAAGCCACTATGCACTATAAACACAACCATTTCCAACTAGCTCAGCCTTGACCTACAGCAATTTGGAAAAACTGCTCCACTCAACAGGGCATAAACTAAGGTTCAATAATCATTCGTTCACAGTTTTTAACATTTCAGGAAAAATGAGCCCCCAATCTAACAACCAACAGTTAGCTGTAGGTCTAAAAGTTTCCCATTAACAGAAGCCACTTGCCTTATCCCCCGTTTGATAGGCATAGAAATATGAGCCCCTCGGCTTACGAAAAGTGAGCTCTATATCAATAATTTGTCATCAATTCCTAAAATTGCACTCAGCCACTCCACTGAACTTCTCAAAAATCGTTCTATTTATCAGTTCAGACAGACACTCATACCTTCTACTCCTTAAACAGCCTTACTACTCCACGTTTCGTTTTTGTATGAGAGAATACATGTTTAACTTTTGTTTTTTAATTTTTCTTTCTATCTCCTCTTCTTTTCTGAGATTGGAGAAGAAAAATCTTTTCTCTCCTAGGTAGTATAGAAATGCCAATCTAAACATCTTGAGGCCCGTTGCTTTAGGTTAGGTTTCACCAATACAAAAAGCAACAGTATTGCTCGTTTTCCTAGGTAATACGAAAGAAAATAGACTGCCTCCAGAGTCTCATGGTGAAACATAAAATACTACACTAGGAAAATCAATTAACTTTTCTTCCCTCTCTTCCATTCAAAAAAATACTTTTCCTCTACTTCCACCAAATTCAAAACCTAATACAATTAGGTGAATCATCTTGAAAGAATGAGAAGCGCCCACGAAACCCGAACACGAGACTTCTGAATTTGACTGCCCCTAATAAAATACTAGAATATCAAAATTACCGGCAATAATTTCTTCAAACGCCTGCAAGGAAGGTTAAAATCAACACTTACACGAAGCTTGGGGTGAGAGAGTCCGTGTAAGCGAGAGCGTGGGAGTCTCCCAATTATCCTCTACGAGAGTATAATTTTAGAGCCGAGATGCGAAGGGTCCAAGGTACTATAAGGCCCTTCCTCCTACTCACATCGGACTCAGTGCCGTCGGTGTCCTGCTCCGAGATGTCCATGCCAAACAAGACGTCCCTGTCCCAGTGTGGAGGCAGCACGTCAGTGTTAAGGTACTCCATGGCCTTGTCCACTGCAGCCTTCAGGCTACCCAGGGTAACTTTGGCCCCCAGCTCCTTAGTGAACGTAGTCGCTTCCTTCTTGGGCACCGTGTAACTGAGGAAAGAAAGGAATTTGTGTCAAAGAAATGAAGAGCATGTTGTACTTCGACCACAACACTGCAAAATTTTTATACGCTTCAACAGGCGGTCGAATTGCGAGGGAGTCCCATGCTGGAGTACATAAAGTGATTAATCTTTACATTTCTATTGATCCAGAAGGTTAATGATTATTAATGAAGCAAGAGCGACTTGCAATCGGCCATTGAGAGAAGTGAGTCATAATAAGCATAGAAAACGCGACAATCTCACAATGAAATTACTAAAAGTCAATCTCAGCCGCACGATGTTTCAACAGGCGTTGTAGTGCTATGATCAGTTCGGGGCATGTGCATCACGACGTCGCAACGCTCATTGATTCTCACATCGTAACTCTTGAAGTACTCTTTTTGCCTTGAATATAAAACACAATGCGCGGACAAGCAAAAACAGGAGAGATATAAAATTCTGAATTCAAAAGATGATATAAAATATCAAAAGACGATACTTTATAAAAGATATAAAAATAAATCCCCACGCTGACGAGATACAAGAACAGGGTGAATCATCACATTAGACATTCTCTACTTACATTGAACGTTGAAATGTATGTGGAATACACATAAATTACATGAATATGGTGCAATAGCAGTTAAGATCAAATGCAAGATGATAGATCATTAAAACTACAAGAATTAAACGCAATGCTTCGTAGACCACACTGAAGCAAATGCGGAAAACGACGTGAAGCTACGCTATGAATGCCTAGATCGTAGCACTCGGCCCTCACACTCGAAAACGTATGGATTACTCTTTAGAAGATTATTTCCGGTGCGAGAAAATTTGCACCCACAAACCACTGCAAGACACCGTAACAGCAACCCGCACGCGTGTTGTTGGACGACAAACCGGCCAGATGACACGCACAGCAGAGTCCAATAAAAGCTCTCACGTTCGTCCCGGCAGCAATATAGCAGGAGTTACCCACTCTCGCAACCCGATTCAACTCTTTGATATCCTGCGGTACGTGAATATACCATAAGAAAAAATGCTAGGGTACATTTATTTTTGAAAGCAAAGAGAAGTAGAAATCTGAAAATTGCGTTTGAAAGTGCCACTTTTTGAAAATGAATACTTATCGTAGTTTTTCATCGACGCATAACAATTAAAGTACCAACTTGATCCATTCAGCCACAAAACTCGCCAGCTTGTCCGAGTCTCAATGGGTTACCTCTACTGATGGTGTAAGGCGTCTGACGTCGACAGTGCGGTCAATTCATGACAAGAGAAAATCACCAGACAAAGTCAAATACGTTACAAGTGCACCTCGATTAGTATATAAAAATTAGGAGTCGGGTGCGAGCAAAACTAGACCTCCCTAGCACTGCAGCTAAGATTTACTCGCTTACATGCTCCTTTTGGCTTTTGATACACTTGTGCTCGTTTTCATAGTGCTGCGTAGGTCATTGATTTTGATTTTATTAAATGTAGGTCATCTAAAGCACTAGTGTGTCTCATACACGCCTCCCCATATTTTTGAATGCAAATGCACTTTTAAATTAAGACGCTACTTATTTGTTTTTTTACATCCAAACGAAATGAACACTCAGCAATGAGGAACAAATAATGCCGAAGTAAAACCTAAGGATACTAATCTTAACCCCTAACGCCCAAATCATGTATGCGATAAGGTTACAGCTAGCTCTGTATGAAAATCTAGCTGCCGTCACATGAGACAACTTAATATTGCACTACTGCATTTTTTCAGGGAAGAATAAGCCACGAATAAGACATAAACTGAGCAAAAAAAATAACATCAAATGCACCATAACTACATTTGCCACTGTACTGACACAACAGTGCACTGCAGTGTGTACCTCGAAGACGGAGTGAACGGGGAAAATATCAACTGCAATAATAGACGTTAGCACAGATGAGTGTAGCATGATAGCAACTACTCCTATGTAAGACAAAAAAGGCAAGACAATACCATTATTACTCAGCCAATGATGACTGGCGCTTCAGGATATCCTGAATATCTTGCACCGAAAACAAATTTCGTTGTAAAACTCAACAGTTACTAAGAGTCTTAAAAGTTTCAACCAGGTGAACAACGCAGAAAACTCGTATTCTCAAGAAAATACTAAAGGAGATAGTTTGATAACTCACCTGAAATACAAAAATTGCTGCAACAAGCATTGCTGATCCTGCAGCACATAGGTCGAAGTACTGATACCACTAAACATGTTGATGCGGATGAACACTTGGGCTTCCACCTTCGAGAATGCATGCATTCGTTCTGACGCGTTTCCATGAACACGAACCGCAACAAAATGAGAAGAAAAACCTTATTTTCCTCCCAACATAAAAAATGAACAAAAATAAGCAACTGTGTACACTAAATGATCATCTTGACAGCAACCGACAATTAACTAATTAATACCCAAGGTTTTCTTAATAATACGTGAGTGGAGGGTATCCCCCAAAAAAGTGTACCTACTCTTTGAAGGCAAATTACTCCCATTTTTTGCTTCAGGCGCACGTAACCCACGCTATTTTGCATTACTCTAACCTTACTTCCTCTGAACCAACTCTTTAAACTTGTATCTACGCCAATAAACACCTGAATCATATCAATGCACACGAGCACCTACCTCCCTTCCTAGTAGGGCAGTCAAAAGAGCGAGTACACAACTTGGGAGCCGAGACATCATTTAGGGTACTCACTATCGGCCATCTTGGAAGCTGCGCACAAGGAAATCTTTCCTGGTGTCTATCCTGACGGTGTCCTGAGCGGTGGGCGCCACCACCAGGCCAGGGAACCAGTTGTCCCGCTGCTTCTTCTTGTTGTCGCATGCCTCGACGCACACAACCTACAGCATCAACAACCCGTATTAGTCAAAGTTATTTCTGCTCTTTTTTGCTATACTACCGATGAAATCTAGATTATTAGTTAGTTTGAGGCTAACTATTCATATAATATGAGATCTGAAGAGCGCGAACAAAAGGAACCACCTAGTGAGGACTATAAAGAATGGGAATTTATGTGAAAGGTGTGAATCTCCTGCGCGTAAAAACAGCAAGTTAAGAAAAAAGAAAAGACAAAGAGAACGCGAAGGTTTGAAAATTTTAAAAAGCTATATGGGCTCTAAAGATAAAACTCCCAAAAGCCTCTCTATAACTGAGGTAAGCTAACAGCGTTTCCTCGGGGACGCCAGTTCCCATAACATAAGATAGACAAACCTAACTAATCAAACGTCATTGACTACCCTATGCCCCTGGAGGCTAATAAGTAGTAGTCTCATGAATGAAACACAAACATGCCAGGGTACCAATATGAATCTTTCAGGAGTAATGGCAAGTCAAGACAGTGTGCTGGCTCTAGAATAGACTTCCTTAAGTGTAGAACGTGGTTCGTTATGAAGGCTGAGAGGCCTTCACATGAGCGAGATAAAGGTAAAGGAAATGGGTAAGTCTAACGCTGCTACAGAAAAAACTCGATAGCAAGACAACTTAGAAGTCTGCATTGTAAACATTCGCAAAAAAACATCTCAAAAATACATGATATAAAATCATTGGCAATCATAGATTTAAAAGCTAGGGTTCAAAATGTGTCAAATCCAACGATGCTCAGGTACTGAAGGAAAACACAGGGATACTTCATTAAATTGACGGCAATAAATGTTCAGTTATGTGGACAAGAATGAAAACAAAATTAAGATACAGAATTATGTACACACAATTGAGTTAACAGAATTATTTAGGCATAATTGTGCAAAAAATAGGTGGTCAAAATTGTGCAAACAAAATCATTTGGGTACAATTATACATAGAGAATTACACATGGAAAATTAGCTAACAGACTTATGTAAGCACAATTATGCAAACAGGGTTATGTAGGCCCAACTGTGCAATTATATAGGCACAATTATGCATAAGGAATTATGCAGGTATGTTACTTCAGAATATCAGTTTGTTTAAAACGTGCTCCAAAAAGAGCAAAAACAAGAAGGGACTATTTAGTACGGAATATATGAAATTTGGAATCTTGTAGTGGTGTGTTTCCACACATAATTTCCTGCGCATAGAAACGGCAAGTTAAGAAGGAAGAAGAAGAAAAGACAAAGAACAGACAGCAAAAAAGGCATGAAAATTGAAAAAAGCAGTAGACACAAACGTCACGAGTCTCCAAGCCCCATCTATAAACAGCCTAGGTAGCCTGGTAACCTAACAGTGTCACACTGGGGTCGCCAGTCCCAACAACGTAGGTCCTACCGTGTAGCCAGAATGACCCACACCATCACGAGGACACAACTGTGGACATAATTAAGCAGGCCCACAGGCGCTCAGTCTCGCAGCCAGGCGCTCACCTTGCTGATGTCCTGCTCCCACTCCTCCCTGCGGGAGCGGTGCGTCTTGTGGACATCTTCCTCCTCGTCTGACGACCCGCTGCTGTCCGACCCTGACCCACCACTCGTGCTGCTCGTGAATGGATTCGTTACTAGTAATTATACATGTTCATCCTGCTCGTGAATGGATTCGTTACTAGTAATTGTACATGTTCATCCTGCTCGTAAATGGATTCGTTACCAGTAATTGTACATGTTCATCCTGCTCGCAAATGGATTCGTCACTAGTAATTATACATGTCCATCCTGCTTGCAAATGGATTTGCCATGCGTAAGTAATTGAAAAATTCCATGGTAATTGAAAATTAATTCGCCATCAGTAACACAAGATGGAGTTTTTAGTTCAGTGGCCCTAATCTCAGGGCTGCAGACCGGTGACATCGGTCTGTGCATCAGTTGGTACCGGGCCGCACAGAAAGATTACCAAACCGTCATTATTTTGTTGTATTTATTACGGAATTTATCGAATTAGCATGCAGCCCAAAGCAAACTTACTTACATTACTACAGAAAGAAAATTCGAGTTTCGTATGCAGGTTGTGCCACTCCATATCCTTATGTATATCGAACATGTCTGGTGTTTGACGAGAGTCTCGATAGTTCTCCAACTTGAAAGCTAGATAGTTCTCTCGTGTGGTTATACTAGCTCCAGTTAATATAACCACACCAAGCAAAAATAGAGCTGAGACTCATGTATCACTGCAATACACACAGGGTCAGCCTCCCGATCTAACTTTCACGCCGCCCAATCGAGATACGTACATAAATAACAGATCAAAATACTTAGCTAAAATAACAGAAGTACAGACCCGGTGGAAAATTCGATCCTGATCAATCGAGCAATACTGAACGTAGTCGCGATCGAAGTAGTGAACCTCCATCGATGTTGTCGGAAGTTGAAGGTAATTGGGTAAGCCAACACATCTGTCATGGCCACACTTACACTCCTTTACATTTGCAAAATCTACTTGTGCAAAACAAACTCGACTATTCATAAATTAAAATCAGCTTGTATTGAATGAGTATCACTTCACCAATTTAATTCTGTAACAATTTGAAGTTTGATTTTATGTAAATTGATTTTGAAAGATTGAATTGATTAATTTTCCTTAGCCATCATTTCCTTTCCCCCTGATGTGTAGATGGGAATTCAACTTTAATCAATCTGAATAGCCCCATAAAATGCGTAGGTCATGCATGCCCGTGTTAGATTTAACCTTCCAGCTCGGTGGTCTCTTCTCAGTCTACTTACCAACCTCAGCCTTCATCGAATTCACCATGTCCCACTCACTTGTGTCTGCCCCCACTGGACTTGTGTCGCCGCGTGCCTCCTCTCCTGCCCAGCCCGCCGCCCCCCACCACGGGGCTGCCGAAGTGCTCAGGGTGCGTCAGCGGGAGCTGGTCGAGACTCTCACTCTCAGCGAAGTGGCGTCCGCTCTTCAGGCACAGGGACGTCCGCCGTAGAGTGGTGATGTCTCCGTCGTCGAACACTGGCAACATTGAATTAATGCGTGAAATTAAAACAGGGACTGAAAATCCCAAATACATGGCCTTTAATCTTTCATGATTTAGGGGTGTACCTATTGCAGCAACTACATTGTAACAATTTCATAAATAACATAATACAATTTACTCTAAATATATCAACATAAACTCCACCCACAGCACTCCGAGCACCATTAACACCAACACACAGGACTCCAAGCACCATTAACACCAACACACAGCACTCCGAGCACCATTAACACCAACACACAGCACTCACACCATTAACACCATACCCCCAGCACCCAGACCACCAGTAACACCACAATCCCAGCACCCAGACCACCAGTAACACCACACACACAGCACTCTGACCACCAGTAACACCACAATCCCAGCACCCAGACCACCAGTAACACCACACACACAGCACTCCAACCCCCAGTAACACCACACACACAGCACTCCAACCCCCAGTAACACCACACACACAGCACTCGGACCACCAGTAACACCCCACACAGCACAAAGAGAATGTCCCACCCACCGACAGTATACTGGCTGCAGTCTTGTATTTTAGCTATGGTGGCGTCCTGATGGTTAGCCCGGTCAGGATGCATGGCCTTCACAGAGCTCCCCACCTTGAGCATCCCTTTGATCTGCTCATCGGAGATCACATGGCTGCCTAGGCCTCCCTTGTAGGTCACCTGTCATCAGTGAAATGTGATTAGAATGAGCATTGAAAGTACATCTCTTTGTCTCATACATTAAATTTGCTGACATAGTGAATGTGACTTATAATCAATGAAATTTTCTTACAATAAGCTTTGATAGTGCATTTCTTTACTTTATTCAGAAATGCTTCACAACACAATGTCATCTACAAGTATATATTTAGCACACTTGAGTAGGGGAACATAATCTATTTCATGAACAGTATCTACAGCTGCAATACATTTAAACTGAGGTAGTGAAGCCATTATGGTAAATATATCATATCAAATTGAAATTTACATTGACAGACCAACTAGATTGAATCCTACATTGATTTAGGATATCACATCTTACATTAATGCCCAAAGGAAATTAAAACTCATATCAATATTCAGAGCATCAGAGCTATCATGATGTTGGCATTTAGCAAATAAAGTATCAGAGAGTATAGGTAATAAATAGTTAACTTATGGGCCCAAAAAATTTACTTAAAAACTAAAGCTCAAACTAAATCTTAAAACAATTTACATGCAACAATTATAGGTGGTTTGTGTTACTTAATATCAATAACTCAACATTGAAACTGTACTTACTGTAGCTAGAATTGTACAAAAATGTTAGCTCTTGAGTAAGCACAACAATAAATTTAGATCCTACATGCTGCAATAAAAGGGAAAAATTAATACTGTGCTTGCACACTCACCTTAATCTTGACACATTTGACAACTTTGTGAACCTTGGCTTCACAAAAGGCCCCTTTGTACTTGGCAGACACCTCAGTTCCCACACTGAGGAAGGGAGGATCTTCTGGCTGAAATGATCAAATTGGGCCATTACACCTATGATCCAGTTACTACACAGGTACACATACAGGGCAACCAAAATATTTCAAAAAGTACTCATGGCAAAACAAAAATATAGTTTATATAATACTATAATAACCATGGGGACCATAATCAATTCAGTCCCATTTCAGAAAGCTGCCACTAGTTGTTTGAACAAAGTTAAAAGGAGCCTTATTGCAAAAATAATCATTGTTATAGGATTCAAGGGTCTCTATGGCATGAGCAGTAGTGTGCTCAAGAGTTTAATTCTAGCAATTGACCCCAAGCCAAGGGGCTTAAATCTTTATGCCTACTGAAAGGAAGGTTGGTTGCTCATTGGAAGTGCCTAGGCTGGTAATCAACTGTTGCTAATAATTTTTACTGATATATTAGCTCTTTTTTTGAGATTACTATGAGCAAAGAGTTAAGCTTGAATTAAGTACACTCTGAATGTGCTTATTTCATATTCAAGAGGTTCTTGGTTTAATTCTCAGCACAGATCTTGCCTTGGGAATAAAATATGAAAGCCAACCTTCTTAAAAGGAAGCACACCAGTGTCTTGAAGATCAGGATACTGGAACTTGTTCCAAGGATAATATTTCCTTTAAGCATCTAACTAAAAAGTTTTAACACAACTAAGTAAATAACACTCTACATCATAGCCTGCAAAGCATTTTAACTTACAACTTGTAGAAAATCACAGGTAATAACTTATTTACAGTAGTAGGAGTTCAAATAGCAAAAGATAAGTAAATAACTATCAATTTTAACATGTCCACAAATTTTTCTATGTTATTCTACTTCATATGTTACTATCACTACTTCATAATTTTAAGAACTTGATGAATGTTTAACAGTGCTGGCAAGTTTACCTGTAGCACAGCATCAATACACTTTATGGTCCCATCTTGTACCTTTGTTACTTCAATTGTTTTATGCTTTAGGGACTAAATAATCTTGTTTTAAGAGGCAATTGTTAGATAAATGCTCATATATAACAATTACTTGATTTTGATAACTAGATGCTTCATTTTATTACTTAATAGTCAAATAATTATTGTTCCATGATACCTTAATGTATACAGTATGTATTTTTCCCTAAAAACTAGAAATTAAACCTTTCAAGCAAGCTAGACTAGTATTTGTTACAACAATGATGGTTTAATATTGTCACTCTTTAAAGCTGTTAAGCTAAATGAAGTTCATCTAAAGAGCACTTGAAAGCATATCCTACATTTTTTCAAGTAGAATTGATCCAGAATTAAAGGAGGCAAGTAACAGAGGAACAATAGTTGGATAACATAATGAATGGCATGAATAAAGCACTGATAAAGTAGAGCTGTCATAAACTGTTTATAGTATAAATGTACACATTCAACTCTTTACTTGTAAACTTATTCTGAATATTGGACAAAAATTGTTCTTAGAAAACAATCACAAATGGACTTTATCAACATAGAAAACTGTATCAGGTATGACACATTATTCAATGAAAAATTCAGTACTTGTCCTGTTTAAATCCACAAGCATCAAAAATTTCTTCCTGTCCCCATTAGAACTCAACTTATTCAAGAACAATATATAATTTTATAACAAAACTAATACAAGTCAATGAATAATATCCACTAAACGTAACGGATAATATTACCTGAAGATTCTAAGCCTCACACAGGAACCATTGCTTTATACAAAGTTATAGAAGCATTCAACCTAAGCTTTATTAAATGTCATGTGTCTGCAATATCAACAAAGATATCACCCGTTTCCATGCATGTTGTGCGAAAAGAAAAAGAAATAATCTAAAGGCTTCATTAGTGTAAGAAAAAAGCAACGAGCACTCACGACCGCCAACGTTTCTTCCGCCACCGAACTTCGGTAGATGAAACCAAGGCAATATGGCGACATAAATGAGCCTTACTTCCAAATCAACGGGATCAAACTAATTCCAAGCCTCATAAATTAGCCCTGATAAGTAAGTATCCCTAAATGCACGTCCGCTTCAGACCATTATAAGCACAGAGACGTGAATAAACCGAAGAAAGGCAGGTTAATAATACACTTCGACCACGTATGACTACGCTGACACATGCAGTCCCATACGCCCTAAAGCAGCAATAAAGAGTTCTACAACCCATCTCCAGGCGAATATAAATTCATTCAATTTAGAGGCATTAACTGCATGTAGCTCTGTTGACTTGTCAATTGCAAACAAAAGATCAAGCATTCGAGCAAAATGGCCCAGTAGTAGACCCCATCCTTCCATGGTTCAACACGTAACTAGTTTCACTGAGAAATACAAGCAACTCGATAACATATCCAACTTAAATATTGTGTTTCTGACCTCACCTGCATCATATTGAAGTATTCACGTGAAAAATTTCCCTAAAGCAAACAACGTCACGCAATAAAACTACATATTTCAACCCGAAAGTCGCGTTACACTTACACTACCAACACTCATCACTACCAGTGGCATACTGAGGAAACTCGATCTCAAAACACTAATGCCACTAACGTATCAAACATAGCATTTGTCAAAGTAAACGTCATCCACAAAGAACTTTGACACACATATGAAAACTTTTGTACAAGTTATCCAACAAATATATTAGACTATAAGTAATGATGAAAAATACGAATTTCTGTTCATTTAGCACAATTTTTTTTATTGTACAAGTATTTACCTGATGACATAAGAGTTTGGTATATATGTATAAATAGAGTTGAATTAATTATCGATTGTTTTACACTATGCGTTTTCAAGTTTCTTATCTATCACATTCTACTCTATTTACAAGAAACTTGCATAAAGAATTCGTGATATATTTGTCCATATCTCCATTTTTTTATGATACTGATAATCAAACTGTCTCACGAAAGTATATTTAGCAATTAATTTAAACTTAAAATTTGATAGTGAAACGAAAGGTTTTATATCGTTTTGAAATGTCTCAGTTATTTCAATAACCTATTTTCGCAGCGACCTCTAGTGAGTGATATGACTCATCGCGTTTTCGCGCTCTGAAAGCTTCGCGACCTGTGATTGGCTGGCCTTCATGAAAAGGTAATTCAACGTTCACTAGAATTATAGTAAAAATATTTCGAAACAAAAGGATCATACTTCATTTTGAACTACATATTGAGCCACTATTAACATTAGTAAAGTATTACTTTTTGTTTTATGAAGATCAGTACCTACTACGCACGTAGCCCGCTCGACGTGTTTGAAGACTCGCTCGCCTGATGCCTGTGAGTCTGAGATTTCGAGTTCGACTTCGAGCCTCAACCAGTGCGGGCAATGCCTCTGCAGCGCACATATAGTGAGTGGCCAGCTGTCACAAATGTTTGCTTGCGTTTGCTTACTTCGTTCATTTTTTCTACCCTGATATTCAAGAGATAGCGCGGAAGATGCACGAGCTCTGGACTTTCTAATAGATAGCAAAAATAAATACTTTTATCATTATTCTGCAAAGTTGCTTTTATATAGTAAGAGTCGCTACGACAAAAATGAAAATAACTGTAGCTTGACCCTCCAGAAACACGATTTCATCTTACTTAATTACTCTTTTAAGTAGCGTAACTGTGTTACTAACCTGTTACCACATATGACACAAGGTTCGCTAAATATGGGGAACTTCTCTCGGCAGATTCGTATCACAAGCTGTTGCTAGAACATGCCCGTAACTGTACTGTACAAGGTTCTTCAACTTACCCTCAAGGATTAGGGAGATTGTTTTTGCTCATGTTTGCTCTTTAAACTCTTTGAAATAAATTTATGCACCTTACATCGCGCAGTAGAGAAGTGTTTTCCTTTTCAAAACGTCGGGATTTATCTTACTTTCTGAAGAAAAACCATCCTGAGGTCCGGTATCCTGAGGCTCGATCATGGCAAACATCTCTCGAGTTAGGGTCAGATGTTCAGGACTCAATCATATACGTTACGGAGCCCTCGTCTATGTCATAGCACTACTACGAAATCTACCCCGATGCACTAACTCGATCAGAGGTGAATCAAACTGAGCGAGCTCATTGAAATCGACTCTGAAATTTCTCTTTCATTTAAAAAGTGGGCTCCATGGTGTAGTGGTTAGCGTGATGGCCTCGCAGCCGAAAAGACCAGGGTTCGATCCTCGGCTCTGGCAAGCATTTCACGTGACTACGGAGTACTTCCCTTGGGAAAGGAAGCACTCCGTGGCTTCGTGAAAATCGGTGCCAGAGACGGGAGTCGAGCCCTTACTTCACAGAGAGGCGATCGCGTTAACCAGTGCGTCATGGAGCCTAAAGCAGAAAGAAAGAAAGAAAGAAAAAGAAAGAAAAATAGTTTATTCCAAA
>VOMN01109116.1:0-16966 GCA_014899125.1 Orchestia grillus | reverse complement strand
GGGTTCTGGGTAGCATTGTATTAGGTGCTGGGTTCTGGGTAACACTGTATTAAGTGCTGGGTTCTGAGTAGCACTGTATTAGGTGCTGGGTTCTGAGTAGCCCTGTATTAGGTGCTGGGTTCTGGGTAGCGCTGTATTAGGTGCTGGGTTCTGAGTAGCACTGTATAAGGTGCTAGGTTCTGGGTAGTGCAACGCTGGAATCTGAGCAGTTCTGTGCTGGGTAACCTGCGCTGAGCTTTTGGTAGCACTCTGCTGGGTTCTGGACATTTTAATGCTGGGTGTTAGAAATAACGGCATAGGATTCGGGTAAAAACCCAAAAATATACAAAGCGGCTCGTTCGTGTTGCCATTTTCTATTCTATTTTAGGTGAATTTGAGTGGGAATTGTCTGGGGACTGGGTGTTGGGGGAGATGGCATCCTACTGGTTCTGGGTGCTGTGTTACGGGTTCTGATTTTTGGTTTTGGGTGCGACCTCAGTCTGGGTGCGAGGTTTGCAACCTACACCTGGTCCTGATGCCACAGTGCGTACAGCATGCACGCTCGAGGTATGAAAAGCTCCCATTACCCAAGGCATGAAGAAAACGGGGTAATTGCAACTCGTCGCTCAAAAGTTCGTCATGGCGGAGAATTAATCGGGAATCTTCACGATCTTCTTAACTGCCGACCCGATGTTTCGTTCACGTCAATTGTGCTGGTGTGTGTGTGTGTGCGTGTGTGTACAGTGTACGTCTAATGTATATACCTTGTTCATCTTGAGTGTGTGTGTGTACATTGTACTTGGGTGTGTACGTCTTCTGCTGTATGTGTGTGTAAATTGTTCTTTTGGTGAATGTGCACATTGTACGTTTGGTGTATGTGTGTGCCATGTACGTCTTCTGTGTGTGCATTATATACATCTGGTATTTTTTGTGAATTGTGATTGCGTGTGCACTAAGTCGAGAACACCGGTCTCTTTACAAGCACCAGCACGATTTTAGAGAAGGGAGGCAGCACGATTTTAGAGAAGGGAGGTTATGTCTCTCACAGCCAATAGAACTTCAATGGTTGAAAGCGGAAGCACCTGGCAACGAAAGTGCATTACATGTTGCGTGCCTAGCCTTTGCAAAAGCCATCGACAAGGTTAGCCGTTCAGTTCTAATGAAGAAGCTAAGAATTCAAAACCACGGGTGAAGCGTCTGAGGTGGGTCCCCTGCTTCATAACACAGCGTAGACAGGTGGCTGTTGTAGACGGGCATTTCTCGCCGGAATCTCTAATCGTCAGTGGGGTGCCGCAGGGATCAGTGTTGGGGCCATTACTGATCCTCGCGTATTTTTCAAACATGTAGATGCTTCCGGGCAGCATTCCCACGCATGTCTTTTCTTTTGCTGATGTCACTATACTGTTCAAGGAAGTGATCAGTCTTGGGCACTGCGTTGAATTGCAAGGCCTTGACAAAATCTATTCATAGGCACTGTCAAACAACATGAAATTCAACGAAAACATATTCGAGTCAATGAAACGGCAACAACACTCAGACAACATGTCCCCATGCAAAACGGAATGAGGCATGACAATGGAGAAAAAAAGTTGTCTAAGAGGAGGTCTGGGCGAGGTCGTTGAGGATATTGATCGAATCCAAGAACATATAATGCCCAAGAATCATGCGGTACAAGCCGCCATGTTTGGCGAAAACGAGTTATGTAATGTATAGATAGCACTGTCATCTGCAGACCTTCTCCTATCTGGAAAATGAGTTATTTAAAGAAACAAAGCAATACTTTATTAGTTGCTGAGATACACGGCTTTCAAAATCGCTAAACTTTTAAGTCGTTTTCTGGCGTATTTAAAAAGCGGTGCCTGGTACCGTGTGTTTCTAAGTATGGTACATACCTGAGTACCGTGAAATCGGTCTGTAGGTATGGTACATACTTGGGTACCGTGTGCCTCTAGGTATGGTACATACCTGAGTACTGTGTATTTCTAGGTATGGTACATACTTGGGTGCCGTGTGCCTCTAGGTATGGTACATACCTGAGTACCGTGTGTTTCTAGGTATGGTACATACTTGGGTACCGTGTGCCTCTAAGTATTGTACGTACCTAGGTATCGTATACATAGTTCTAGGGCCTCATATTAGCTTGACAGTCCGTAGGTGCCCGTACTAAATTGGTTGAATCGTGAGAATCTTTATGATGCCAGAATTGAAACCGAATCTTGCGTTGTTCAATTGCCAGCCAGAGAACCTGAGAGCTTTTAAAGGATCTTTGGATGAATTCGAAGCAAAACTAAGCAAATTCCTAAAAACTGTACCTGACGGCCTCCCGTACCTGACTATCATCAAACTGCAGAACAGCTTTCTTCAGCATCTCGCTGTTACGAGAGCTAAAGCACTGTAAACATCGCAACGGCGAAACGGCGGCTCATCAGTTTGACCTGGACAAGAAGATTCAAACACTTTTAATATGCTCATGGTAATTGTATGTTTTGTATCTGCGGGAATTCTGAATATGTGTGTGCATTGTACGTCTTGTATGTGTGGGAATTTTAAATGTGTGCGTACGTAGATAGGGACATAGTACGTCTTGCGTTTGTGTAGATTGAACGACTTATGTGGGCGTACATTCTACGTCTTGTTTGAGTGGGAATTGTGAATGTGTACGCACATTGTACGCCTTTTGTTAACGCGTGTACATTATACGTCTTGTTTATCTCTAAATACATAGCGCTGGCAGAAAAGTTGCAACAGCAGTAGTGTGGCAATAATTGTAATGTTACTACGGAACCAGTGTTGCAACAACGATAATGTTACAACAGCAGCAACAGAAGAGTTAAACGTGCACAGTTTCTGATCTGCTTTCAAAAAACAATTCTTGCGGTGACTGTCCTCGTCAGTTCCCCATTTTGATTTCAGTTTTTGCGGCACGTCGCAGCTACTTATTGCAGAGTCAGCTGCCCTTGCGACAGGGGTCTGTTGTGGGTTTATTCCCGATTTTTTTCCTTGTTGCGTCCCCAGTGGTGGGCAGTAGGCTAGCCGGTGTACCGCGCTGGCAATTTCCTGCAAAATTTCTAAAGTGCATGGCCTGTTTACTTCAGCTTTCATTTTTACGTCTTCTTAAGATTTAGGGACTCTGTGGTTGAGTATGTAGCGCGCTCGCCTTCTATTGAAGAGGTCCCGGGTTCAATTGCCAGAAGTGGGATGGCCGATTTTCATGTAAGTAATCGTGGAGTGCTTCCCTTGTGAAAAGAAGATTGAACCCCATATCCCCCCTCCACTCAGGTAGCTCGTCAGTAATTGCACGGCATTTACACACCCAAAATATCGCTTGCGTGCCAGCCCACTTGAGTGGCTCCGTAGCTCAATTGACAGCATGCTTGCCTTCTCATGAGAAAGTCCCCGGTTCGATACCACTGAGCGGAGTTCTTCCCTTGGAAGAGCAAGATTAAACACGGCGGGTGTAAAAATGCTGCACACCAGTGTGGATATGGATACGGATATGGTGCTCATACTATTATAATTCCAAGAAAAAATTCCAAGAACTTCGTAAATTTGTGCCCAAATAAATTTACATGGATATTATGTGGAGGGACCAAACTTGACTCAATAGAGTATTTGCTACACAAGTTTCAGTTCGTTGCCTGCTGGCAGTCCTGCCCTTCGAACCAAATGCTGTTCCTGTGCTCCCATGTGCGTGGTGCGCCTCGACGCACCGCGGAGGCCAGAAGCACCTCTCTTGCACAGAGGATTTTTCGCTGCCCACCAATTGTGCTTCGCCGCGCACCAATTGTGCTTCGCAGCGCGCCAATTCTGCTTTGCTGCTCGCCAATTGTGCTTCGCAGCGCGCCAACTGTGCTTCGCAGCGTGCCAATTCTGCTTTGCTGCTCGCCAATTGTGCTTCGCAGCGCGCCAATTGTGCTTCGCTGCCCATCAAGTGTGCTTCGCTGCGCCTATAGTGCTTTGCACCACCCATAGTACTTCGTAGCACCCATTGTGCTTCGCATCACCCATAGTGCTTCGCATCACCCATAGTGCTTCGCAGAACCAAGTTTCATTTGTTTGGAACAAGATCTGTGCGTTGCCATGGGGACCGGCAGCTCCAGCCAGACAGAGCCGCCACTCCGCGGCACCTTTTTGGCCGGTCGTGTCTTTCCGAGACGCTTTTACGCGATCTTTTCTTCGTGTCTCGCTTTTGTCTCTCTGGGGTGCGTTCGCACAGGCATGAAGACGCCTGGCTGCGTACGTACGCGTACACACCGCAGCTTTCACCGCAGAGTGGGATTGTGTTTCTTACCTTTTGGATGTGTGTGTGTATGAGATATGTTTATTTATACATGTGTGTATCTAAATATCTATACCTGTGTATCTATACATGTGTGTATCTCCTTACAATGAGTTGGCTCCTCATACCCCACCGGCTCACATCCAATGTATCTTTAGTGGCGCATCTGTTCTTAGAGTAAAGTTACATAGATTTTTTGAAGGGCAGAGAGAGAGAGAAAATAGAAAAGGGGATAAATGTGAGTATACATATGTATACCTACAGACACCTTGTACCACCTACTGCACAGTAGAGTGTAACCGTCTTTATTGGTGTTAATGGGCTCTGTGAACGTATGTACATACGGGCTCCATTAGGAATATATCCGTTGTTGAACAAAGGGTATTTCTTTTTCTTGCTGTAAGTGATTATTACATATATGTGTTCAGGCCTCTCTCCATTCTTACTTCAAAGAGCAATTGATTCAATTCAATAGAGTATGAGTACTCGAATTTAGTAGTTAATAATTCATTAAAATCAGTAGTGTATAATTTATTGAAATGAAATGTATAATTGTTTAGGTTATTATGCAGAGACTAATTGTTTTTTGTACAAAAAGGCGAAGAGAAGAAATTTCATAAACTGTCACCTGACAAGAGCGTCAACTGGCACTTGACAAGAGCGTCAACTGGCACCTGACAAGAGCGTCAACTGGCACCTGACAAGAGCGTCAACTGACACCAATGAGGATCGTTGCCGTTTGGATGAAAGTTAAAAAGACACCTTTTCATCAATTCTATGTTTGATGAATGTCTTCACTGTGCAAAAAATGTACAAATAAATATGTAAATGAATGCATACATAAGTGAATATATAAATAATTCATCTGTAGCAAAACATTGCGCTATATGCGAGTAAAAAAAAATGGAGAGAGAGGAAAAGAGAAGAAGAGAGAAGAAGAGATAATGGCTTTTATGGAAGTGCGTGCGCAAAAAAATGTTCGTGGTCCAGTGCAGCGGCCTCTTTTTTCATCTATATTCACAGTCGAATGATGAACGCACGAACGGAAATGGAAGACGACGATGCAAAGAAGCCTCGCATCAAAGAAAGCCTCGCTGGGGCAGCAGACAGAAGTAGGAGCCCTGGCCAGCAACACACGCGCATGGCTGGCTGCAATCGTGCGCTTGTAAATCGCAAAATTGGATGACTTGCGTGGAAGAAATGAACTGCGAGCATGCGAGTGCTGTGCTTCTTTCTGGAGTGCTGTGCTTCTGTCTGAAGTGCTGTGCACACAGACAGAGACACGAGACGTCCAGGTTATTCGGGCGGAAGATACTGAGCTTGCTTCGATACGTTTCCATGAGATCCATCGACATCGATCGAGTGGTGAATTATGGGGAAAAATACGTTGTAAGTGAAATGTGGCTCCCTTACCTCCGTAGACTTTTGCTGTTTACCTTTTAGTGAAGCTTTCAGGTCTAAGAAATTGCCTCTACGTGTCTATTTGACGATGAGGAGTGTCAGTGTCGTAACTTTTAAATTGCAGAAATGAAATATTTTAGGGAATCTTGCTTCGATTTCGAGTTCGTTTTCCAATCTCCTGGTCACTTTCCCGTTGTGTGCACACGTTCAAATGTTCAAATTGTGATGTTGTGTTCAAATTGCTGTGTGCACGTGTGGGGATGAAAGTAAGTGATATTTTAGAAAAAACACAGCGTTCATTTTTTATGCATGTCTCGTCATTGCAGCGACGATGTCCGTTGTACTGACGATTTCCATTGTGCTGACGATGTTCAGTGTGCTGACGATTGCCACTGTCCTGAAAATATTCCCTGTGCTGACGATGTCCACTGTGCTGACGATGTCCATTGTGCTGTCGATGTCCATTGTACTGACGATGTCCATTGTGGTGACGATGTCCATTGCTGACGATGTCCACAGTGCTGACGATGTCCATTGTGCTGACGATATCCATTGTGCTGTCGGTGTCCACAGTGCTGACAATGTCCACTGTCTTGACGATGTCCACAGTGCTGTCGATGCTCACAGTGTTGACGATGTCCACTGTCCTGACGATGTCCACTGTGCTGACGATGTTCACTGTGCTGTCGATGTCCATCACACCACGACACGCTGATGAAAATGGTGGGGACACAACGCCGTCTCGCTGCAACGACACACACACACACACGTGTATGCGTGTGTGTGTGTGTGTATGTGTGTGGGTGTGTGTGTGTGTGGGTGTGTGTGTGTGTGTGTGTGTGTGTGTGTGTGTATGTGCTGTTCCAGACCATGTGTTTGCACGCCACACAGACGGGACCGATAACAGATAAATATACCTGATGACTGGACTTCTCTTCTCTGATAACTGATCAATGGGGCAGCGTGGCCGGCTCAGCTCAAGGGCGAGTGTGTGTGTTGTCTGTTTTTTGTGTTTGTGTTGTGGGGTGGTGCGTGTGTGCGTTGTGTGATGATGTGTGTGTTGTGTCGTGATGTGGGGCTATGTTGAGTGATGTGTGTGTTTGTAGTGTGGTGATGTGTAGGGGTACACTTTGGTGAATGAATGCGGCTTTAGCGTAGCTGAAATTCTGGTCATTTTTTTTGCTTTTAAGTTATTTTCTTTCTGTTGACTTAACACACTGTCCTGTCGCTCGTCCTGTCCCTCTACTTTTTTGTTGCTTCGTGCACGAGTTTTTGAATCTTTCTTCTCAAAGTTACGCTACTTTTCATGAAAAACTTAGACAATTTACATGCAACAGCTGGTTAGTTTGAGGTTGATAAGTTGTTCATGCAAAAACTTCTTACGTTTATCACCGCCACCGAGACCTTAACTAAGTTGAGCTGAAGAAAGGTACTTTTTTCAAAAAGTTAATTTCCCTTGTAATTGGCGTACTGTGAAATATATTTTCTGGCTATTCCTGTACTGCCATGGAGCAATATTCCTACCGTCTGGGTACTGATCTCTTCCCTCACAGGTCGTCGCTTAAAACTGTTCCATATTTTGACAGCTTGTACATTTGCTGCAGATGTAAGAGTACTCTCGGAATTCACCAGCTCATACCGTGAGAGGTATGAAGGAAGGACCGGTAAACTGACTTCCAGCTTTTTTCTTAAATCGAAAGTGTCAAGAGCTTTCAAAAGCTTGACGAGTTTCAGTCAAGCTAGACGAGCCTAAAGTTGGAACAGTTCAAGCCTGGTGGAATCGAATGAACTCGTTCTCGCCGCGGAGAGGCTCAGTTACTTCCCCTTCGTACATTTCGCGATCCCTGGGATAGCCCTTGCAAGTAAATGAAATGTGTGTAGTGAACTCCGTGGAGTTTTTTCACCCAAATTTGGTGAATGCACGTTTGGTTAAAATGACTCACCGACTTAATCCTATGAGAATCACTGCTATTTTCATTGAACATTAGAAACGATAAATTTTTGTGCTAAATTCTTACATTTTCGTTCAAAACTGACTTGTATATAAAATATGCACTACTGTTTTCGCAATATTTTGTTCTTTTACAAACTAAGTTGGTCTTTTTAGGTTCAACGATTTCACCCGCTACTGCCCCTAGTGCTCACACTCAAAACGCTCGATAGAATTAGTTCTACGCTCTTTATGTACCTGCTTTAAGAAAAATGCAGCCCCTGCACAAGAAGTGTTGTCTTATTGATTTCATTTGGCTTATGTACATCAAATTTAGCGTTGGCGCGCCCTTGAAAGAAAATATGTACAATATGAAAATATTAAATTACTGGAACATAATTTGGACTTTGAAGGCTTAACTCGCCTTGCTAGAAAAAGTTAGATTCATTATTAAAATATTGAAGGCGTGTATTGTAATTGTTTAAACAGGCAGATTATGGTTTCCGAATTTAATTTCTACAATTTCTCAACTAACTCAGTCATTTCTCGCTCCACCCATCGATCAGTTTCACTTATGAAATAATTGCAGTGCGGCACCGATACCACATAATATAAAAATTCCTCCACTGTAATTTAGTACACAGGCATTAGCACGCGCCCTCTGCTGGCGCCAATCTAATCGTTGGCGACTGGTAAAGACGCATCGACTAATCCGACAGCTGATGAATGGTCTCGCACTGGATGATAATCATACATGACGCTCGAGTCGCCAATACTTCAATACTTCCCGGCGTCTAATCAACGTACGACGGATGTAATCTCAATCAAGTATTCCATTTTTTGTGTGCGATCAATTGTTGTTCTTCGTGGCTTTCGTGATCGATATTCCGCCACTAGAAGTAAGGTTTCGAGCCGTGCTCAATATTTGGCGATTAATTCATCGCCACCTGGAAATTGAAATGTCGCTAAATCCTTTTTTTGATAGAGTTGTTGGTGATTTAGATAATTGACTGAGGTCACTGAAACGACTGAGTGAAATGACTGACTAAATGACTTACTCAATGAAACGACTGAATGAAACGACTCACTGAAATGACTCACTGAAATGACTCACTGAAACGACTCACTGGAACGACTCACTGGAACGACTCACTGAAACGACTCACTGAAATGACTCACTGAAATGACTCACTGAAATGACTCACTGAAAAGACTCACTGAAATGACTCACTGGAACGACTCACAGAAATGATTCACTGAAACGACTCACTGAAATGACTCACTGAAGTCACTCACTGGTGTGAATAACTGAAATGACGACTGAGGCGACTAAAATGATTGACGTGACTGAAATGACTGACGTGACTGAAGTGACTGACGTGACTGAAATGACTGGGGTGACTGAAATGATTCACGTGACCGAAATGACTTTCACAGTAGGTGCCGTGTGACTTGCCGGCATTCAGTCCCGGATAATATATGTATAATCAGAAGCGACGTTATCAGTAATCTCATTAATCCCGAAGAATCACATAATTGAGATCCCTTCCCATTCATATCTGGAATTTCTTCTCGTGCGATCAATTATACGCCATGTCAAGGCCTGGCCGTACGCATGGCGGAGATCTGGTGCGAATTTCTCAGTATGGAGACATCTTTCATTTACATCCACTCGCCATCGCATCTTTGAAGCTCTAGCATCGCTGCAACGTGGCAACGATGGATCACCGATCAAGCTTGTCATTTTGTGAGCAGCCGAAGGCAGGTGACAGGGAATACTTGAGTGGTTGAACAAAGTCTGTTTAGTATTAATTCAGATTTATTTGCTAAAATACATCGCCGCTGGTTATTGAAGAGGTGTGCATTTGTTTTAAAGTATACCGGATGTATGTGCGTCTGATACGTGTGTGTGTGTTGTGAGTGTCTGTTGTGAGTGTGTGTTGTGTGTGTGTGTGTTGTGTGTTGTGAGTCGTGAGTGTGTGTTGTGAGTGTCTGTTGTGAGTGTGTGTTGCGAGTGTGTGTTGCGAGTGTCTGTGCGTGTGTGTTGGGTGGTGTATAGTACGTGAATATGTGTGTTGAGTGGAGTCTTAGACACCACCATTAGACACCACCCTTAGACACCACCCCCAAATACCACCCCCAAATACCACCCTCAAATACCACCCTTAGACAACACCCTTAGACAACACCCTTAGACAACACCCTTAGATAACACCCTTAGACAACACCCTTAGACAACACCCTTAAACAACACCCTTGAATAACACCTTTAAAAACCACCCTTAAACACCACCCGTCATCTAAGGGTACTGCCTAAGGACATCATCTAAGAGCGCTGCCTAAGGGCATCATCTAAGGGCACTGCCTAAGGGCATCATCTAAGGGCACTGCCTAGGAGTAATTCAAGTAACGAGGACGCAGCGTGCAGGTAATGCCTCGAGAGTAATAGCGTCGATGAGGTTCACTACTGAGGGTAATTAGGGTAATGACGCTGCAAGGAAGAAGATCAAAGGTAGCTCTATGAATGATGAGTGGCAAGGTGCCTGTTGCTGGATTGTGGTGGTACCTGTTGCTGGATTGTGGTGGTACCTGTTGCTGGATTGTGGTGGTGCCTGTTGCTGGATTGTGGTGGTGCGGCCTGTTGCTGCTAGATTGTTGTATTCCTTCATCCTGTATCTCACGCTTTTTTGGATATGCAAAGACACGAAACGTCACTTGTAGCCTATTCACAAGATGACGAGAACTGATTCCCATTTTTCCCTTGGAACGTACACGAAAAGAACTTCGTTTTTATGCGGAACGCTCTTCTGCCTTGCGGTTCTTTCTCTTTGAAAAACTCGGGAAAAGTTACAGCCCATTTTTCTGCTGTTGTCGCATCGCTTTGAAACGAAACCGAAACTTTTTTCGTTTTTTGATGGCGTCATCAAAAAAGACGTTCCCCAACACTCACGTGATATCGTGTTGTTTTGAGCTTCGTACGCCTGACGGGAGTACGCCAGGTGTTCCTGTCTGACTCGCACTCTTGTACAAATCCCTATTTAATTCAGCCTTCATTTTTTCTTTGAAATACCACAATAAATTTGACCGTCACGAACAAGAGCCGCCATCAAATTGCGCCCTTGATGGCATTCGACAGTCTACCCTAAATTTGCCCTTCACCGTCTATGAGGATGCCATAATCTTTTTCGATTAATTAAGAGACTGTTACTTTTCCGCACTAATATAAGGGCAGCGTAGTCGCCAAAATATTTTCTTGGGTTGTGTGTTAAAAATCATCGTCGTTGTCTGTAATGGGTCGCCCAGTGCGCCCGCCCAGAGGCTCGTCTGGGCCACAGGGCGGTGATTCTCCTGCCAATAGACCAGCGTTCATCAACCATTTTGACCCTCGCGTAACCATTGCGTTTCATTCCAAAATAGGTTAGATATGATGATGTCTGTATTCAAATATTACAATGACCAAAAATATATTGTGCGTGTTTGGTAATATTACGTTTACGATGTTGAATAAACATTCGGAATTGTATTAGTGTATCTCACTTGTTCTTGCGAAACCTACAAGAACTTTCTGCGGAATCTACGTTTCCGGATACTGATAGGGAAATGTTTGCCTGCACCATTATATGTCGTTTGGTTGTAGATTGCAGTAGAGTACGAAATGCAAGAGACTCAACATCATTTAATGTTTCAAATCCTTCAAACTTGCCAAAAATGGCCGGTGCCTCACGTGCGTAGATTTTCAGGGCGCCATCTTGAACAAGTAGAGGGGATGCTGAAATGTATCCCTTCATCTCCCCCACGCACCCTCGCAGCATCCTGCTCTGTGATTGGTTAGCTGCCCTCGGATGCTGCGCTGCGAGTTTCTCCCCTCTCTCTCTTTCTCTTTTTCTCGTTCTTTCTAATCCAAACCCCCCCCCACTCCCCTTCTTTTTGTCCCCTCCTTTCTCGCTCTCATTTCAAAATTTCCCGATACCAAAATGGCGGCGTTGTGAAACTGACACTGATCGAAAGCGAAGCGTTGTTTGTTGAGAGGGATGAGAAAATTTGAGAAAGTGGGTGACTTTCTTTATTGAAAGGGACGTGAACGCTTTATAAAATGAGTGACTTTTATTTAGGTAAGGTCAAAACTCGCATGGAGTCGCTAACGTTTGAAACAAACTCGGAAGCGAAATTTACCTTTTCGTTGTGCGGGTTGAGCATTAGTTCTGAGAGACACTCGCGTCTCAATTTCTGTATTGAATCACAATCACAATAAAATTATACAGTGTTCGATTACTGAGGCTTAGCGTGAATGCAGTATTCATGAAAGACTTTCACTCTCATGATGAATATGAATGCAATAAACACCTGTACTTAGGTGGGCGTGCACATACGTGTACACAGTGTACGTACGTGTGCGTGAACATCCAACTGAGATCTTTGTTCAGTAACTCGTACCCTAATCGTGACTCGCGTAAATATGTATGTGTTAAGGTCAGCGATCTGGTACGCAATGAAATTACCTTCAGACATGATGGTTAATAAGAGAACTAGGGTGACAACCGTTATAATCTCTCCAGGGTTAAAACAGTCTCAAGTTTCTAAAACTACTTCAAGTCTAAAATTAAACTTTGCGGGACAATTAAGTCCCTATCGTGAGCGAATCAGGGAATAACAAATTGTAGGATGCAAACGTTTACTTTTTACGATGGAAAATTCTATTAAATACACGTTTCGGCTTCCATTAGTTAGGATTTATTTCTTTCAGCCCATCTACAAAAGCGCGCGGTCACGCACCCATTAATTTAAAGTCCCAGACGCGGGGGTCTGTACATCAATCCATTATTGCATGAAAGATATAAAGGCTCATTTTATTTTAATCTTCTTTTGCCCTCTTTTACTGCAGATACGTGCGCTCGTTACACGTGCGTACGAAATAAACTAAGCGAACGTTATCGTGCCCTTCTTACCTCCAGCAAATCCCGATGCGGTTTAAGAACACCTGATAACGCTTATCATCAAAGCTTATCTCGAACGCGTATGACAATTCACCCGAAAAATCGTACTAAAAATAGAAGTGTGGCCAAATCCTGAGATTTATAAGGTTCTTGCGATAGCGAGAATGCGATTGGTTTCTTTGCGCGAGTCTTGCTTGAGGGAATGCAGTCGAACTACGCACACACGCACACAAATATTTCTACACGTACATGTAGCTTAACGCAAACGTAACTCCACGTTCTCGCAACTGCTACACGTACATGCCGCTACTTCACGTACACTCAGCTGCTTCACGTACACTCAGCTGCTTCACGTACGTGCAGCTGTTTCACGTACACGGAGCTGCTTAACCTACATGCATCGGATTCTGTACATGCAACGGCTTCACGTACACGCAACTGCTTCCTGCACATGCAATGGCTTCACGTACACACAACTGATTCCGTACATACAACGGCTTCACGTACACGCAACTGCTTCCTGCACACGCAACGGCTTCACGTACACGCAACTGCTTCCTGCACATGCAACGGCTTCACGCACATCAAGTGGCGTTTGTGTCCTGCGTCCGTGCGAGGCCCCACTGCCAGGCCGAGGTCTCGTTTGGCTCAATTAGGATTTCTCCAACTTTTGCCCAGCGAACTCAACACATGTGCAGTTTGGTCGAGAGTTAGTCGAGTGCGAGTTAGTTTTTATGTGTACATATTTGAGTGCAGGTTATGTTTGATAACTAGTTATTTCATTCCTAGTTACTTTCGATGGCTAGTTACTCGATTAGTGATTTTTTCATTATTAATTATTTCAGAGGTACTTATTTTATCGATAGTTATTCAATTCGTAGTTTGTCGAATGCTAATTATTTGAACGCTATTTTTTTAACGCTAGTTTTTTTAACGCTAGTTTTTTACCGCTAGTTTTTTTAACGCTAGTTTTTTTAACGCTAGTTTTTTAACGCTAGCTTTTTTAACGCTAGTTTTTTTAGCGCTAGTTTTTTTAAATGCTAGTTTTTTAAACGCTAGTTTTTAAACGCTAGTTTTTAAACGCTAGTTTTTAAACGCTAGTTTTTTAAACGCTAGTTTTTTCTACTTTTTTAAACGCTACTTTTTTAAACGCTACTTTTTTAAACGCTAGTTTTTTAAACGCTATTTTTTTAAACGCTAGTTTTTTAACACTAGTTTTTTAAACGCTAGTTTTTTTAACGCTGGTTTTTTAAACGCTAGTTTTTTAAACGCTAGTTTTTTTAAATGCTAGCGATGTAAACGCTAGTAATTTGGAGGCTAGTTATCAGCACGCTTACTAACCAAAAAAAAGAAGAAAAGCGTGTCTAATTTAGCGAATGGTAGATGGGTGAGCTATACAGCTGCTGCTTTGGGCCGTGATGTCCGTGCTGTGTCTCAATAAACTCAGCCAAGAGTAAGGACGAGGAGTATCTCAGCAATCCTGCACCCAAGGCGGAGAGGAGAGACAAGGGAAAATGTGGGATCCTGGCGAGACGGGATTTGTCTCAACTGAAATGGGAAATACGCGCGAGTCCTCTTTCAAAGAACAAGAATGTCTTCGAGAATGTTGGACTCGGCAATGTATCGTGAACGACTCGATGACGAGTACTGAGAAGTATGGCAAAAAACATAATATTCGATTTAAAAAACCCTGTGAACCAGATACTTAAGGATTCTCGACTTGCATGGGCAAGAACATGAATGAAATTGAATTTTAAACACGTCCTCTTCACTGATGCGATGCGGGCTGCCCCCGACAAACCTAACGGGTGGAGCAAAGTTTGGGATCCAGAAGGGGCTTCCCGCCTCCAACGTCTTCGTTGTTAGAGAACAGGCGTTATGATATGGACTGAAATTGTGGGCAATAGATTAGTGCGTCCTTTTAGAATCCCTAAAGGTATGAAACTGACAGCAGCTGCCCCCGTAGACTTCCTGAAGCGGATGGTTGTACGTGGTTCCGAAGGAGGTCTCCTACCAACAAAAAAGAAGCTTGTTTTTATGCATGACAATGCTCCGTCACAAGCTGCAAAGGCTACAGTAGAATATTTGAAGACTTTTAAGTTCAGAGATGGCTGACTGATGAAATGGCCACTTTTTTCACCTGACCTGAACCCTATTGAGAACCTGGGGTCACTGCATGGGCAACGCGTTTGCCAGCCGAGACATCAATTTTTCGCCAAGGATCACCTGTGGAGTGAAATTGAAGCTTGTGCTGATGGTGTTACGACACATAAAATTGAAGGTTTTCTGAAATGCATGGACAGACGTCTTCTGGCTATTATTGGAGCACATGAAGAGTACATTAATCGTTAATATTTCTCTTTATTGTGTTGAAAAATATCAGCATTAAAACATTGGTAATGTTCATACCTTATTTCTGTATCCTTAGAACAGCTTGAAAAATTTTAAATCCTGTATTTTATAGACTTTTCATGTCAGTAGACAAAATTGAGGCATGGTGAAAATTCAGGCAAATTAAATCCAATTAAAAATATTCCTTACTATTGGACTGATCGATGTCAAACTCTCATGTAACACTTATAACCTTATACGGAAGTACCTTCCAAAATTTGGTAATGACTGGTACATTTCTGAGTTATTGGTTAAGAAAAAACTATCTTGCACAAAAGCCTGGCTCGGTCTATCTTGTCGCTTACGTTTGCCGTGCTCAATGCAAGTGTGTTTGAGTTAGCAGGAAAACAGTACGTTTGTACATGGATTGTGTCTCATTTTTAATCATTTTTAATAAATTCATACGCACTTTGCAACACACCGTCCTTGTACGTTGTGTCCCAATAACTGAATGTGGGAAACATCCAAAACCTGTCGTATAACTAGCTCATATTAATTCAACTATTTTTGTCTTTTTGCATTCAACATCCATCGTTCATGTCACATTTATTTCTGAACACTTGAATTTCACCCTATTCATGTAAAATTCAATCCATAATATTTGACTACCACCATTCATACAACATTTATACATTTCATCTCAGTTAAAATGCAATATTCATACCACAATGATTCACTTAATCACAATTAACTTTGAACATTCGTGTGATATTCTTTTTACATTCATTCATTCATTTATTCATTAATTTCAAACCTTTTGCCATCATTTCAAAGTATTTCATAGTCAACATCCCATTCATTTTTATATTAGGTATGAACACACCATTTCCAGCGAAAATGCTCCAATTGTGCAACCCTTCGAGCAAATTTCTCATTCTATTTCAAACATAAACACGCTTCCTATTCAAACCATGAGGGGAAATAGCCATTAAATCAGGAGCATAGCCTGTTGATATAAATTCCTTATCTCTCACACAAAGCTCACTAACATGTAACAGCGAACCGAGGTCTGTGTCTCATGTTCATACGTGCGTAACATAAGACATGCTCTAATAAACTCACCTCTTTATCGGAGCAATAATAGTTCCAATTAGACGCCAAGTGTTACAATTCTAAACGAACGATAAAAATAAGACCCTGTTCGTTCGTTCGTACGTCGCTTGTTGTCATGGCCGGGGCCTAAAGTCACGCTAAAGAGTGTGTCATGCTTGTTGCCATGGCCGGCGGCTAAAGACAGCACCTTCTTTAAGTACGAGTGTGTCACGCTTGTTGCCATGGCCGTGGGCTAAAGACAGCACCTTATTTAAGTACAAGTGTGTCACGCTTCTAAAAAAACGCTTCCTTCATATTCCAGTGCGAGCCCGCATTGTCTGAGCCTATTTTAGAGTGGAATTACCTGCCGTTGTTTGTGGGGCCTGTTAATGAGATTCTGAGGTTTGATCGCTTTTTGATTCCCTGTGATTTGAGCTAATCCCTGGCGGTAAACTGGTCTTTGTAAACAGGTGAACTAGTAAGTGCGCTGCCAGATTTACTTCACTGTGACCGCCGAGAAAACTGTTCCCGATAGCGCTAGGTCGTAGGCTTGATAGCGGCCTCGCCGCTGAGGATTAATTGCTTTTAAATCGTGCGTTGGAGCTTGCTGTGCTGTGTGCGGTGGTTATTAATAGGTCTTCATTGTCTCTTTATTGCTGGGTGTTTGAATTCTAGTTATTTGAACGCTAGCTATTCAAATGCTAATTATTTGAACGCTAGGTATTTGAGCGCCAGTTTCAGTAATGTATCTAATAAACGCGCGAAGTTTTGGGGAGGTCTGGGAAGGCGCACGACCGCGAGCTGGAACTTTCAGTTAAGAAAATGCAGAGGACGTGCGCTCTCGAACTAGGTTGTCCGAATTTCTGGTCCGTGATTATAGAAAAGCTGTCAATTGCTCTTGATAGCTGTAGTGATCAGCTTCAAATGGAGGCCTTGTGTTTGCTTCTTAAGTGTCCTGATCCTCAGCAGACCACCTTCTAAAGAATCGGACTAAATGTTTTTCAGTTTCTGTTCTCAATT
>VOMN01109113.1:0-12499 GCA_014899125.1 Orchestia grillus | reverse complement strand
CGCACTCACGTTGTGAAAACCAGTGTCAATTACCGTTGAGATTTAATCATGGGCGTGTCCCATGTTGTTGAGAGGACGCTGTCTCTTAGTCGTTCAAATCTTGTTAAAAAACACCTTATGGTCGATTAAAATAACCACCAGGGTCTGACACTGTTACGTTAGAATGCGGCATTTGCGCCATCAATGCGCATACGCCGCACTACAAGATGATGAACAAGTATACGTCGATCTGGAATGTAACACTCTATGGCGTCTGTTTTAATGGTGAAATATATTTTTTTCCGTTTTCACGGTTTTAACTTCCTCGCGCTATGGACGTAGACCAGAACATAATTTTGTCTTAGTTTACAATAGGATATGACAAGCGCTTTTGGAGACAGTTAATTACACCTTAACGATGGCAGTAGGATTCTATTCTCCAAGTGCTCGTTACCAGTCTGTGCTCAGTTTGCTTCTTAAAAAGCAACTCAAACTCAATTGGCCTCGAATGAAGCATGAGGAGAAAACGTAGTATATTGATAATGTACACACCGTAATCATGGATTCGATTTTATAATCCTGTATACGACCACAAAAACTCTGTCTGAAATTCTGTATACGCATAAAAACGGATTTGTTCAGCGTATTTTCTGTAGTAGAATTACACACTTTGGCTACATACGCATTCCGATGCTATCTCAATCTGTTTAATGGGTTTCCTCAAAGCGCATCGAAACAAGCCTCACCTGCCTAACGCTCATAACTTTCTGCATGGAGACTCGCAAATGTAACTGAGAGTAAGGAGTACACTTCTTGTTTGAAACTTTTTAGACCTGCGTTTACTTTTTCATTTGTAGGCCACAACTGCATGATGCCAATTTCCTCGCCCAGCACCTGGCTTAGACCAGGGTGAAGAAGAAGGCTGGCGAGCAGCATTATGGTAATGCAGGGCGGCTTCTTGTGGCGGTTGCCGAAGCCTTTGGCTCGTTGCTAAAGCCATACGTCATGCAACATCTGCTTCCTTCCAGCGCCGCCCGTCCTAGCCTGCTTTATAGTTTTTCTCCTTCCAAAAACTTTATAATGAGCATTTGAGCATTTTTTTGCACGAATAAATGTTAATTACATGAGCAACGTAATTCCAAAGTTGCATGACCTGAAAGTGAGAGCTCACCCACACATCAGCGTTAATTTCTCTGCTTATAAGAAAGTAAACTTCATCAACAGAAAGTAGAACTTCACTTTTTTTAACTTTACCATCAGTTTCTGGGATAATTCAGGAGAAAACAAGAAACAAAATTGCCTATTGCCTTTCCTTCGAAATCGTACCGTAATAGAATGATAAAATAAGAAATGGTTGTGCATCCCCGGTCAACTCTCACCTACGCTCAATGAGACGACCGATTTTAGTGGCCGAACAACTGGAAATTCTTCAGTTCCTAAAGTTCGGATCTCTCTGGTAATAAAAATCAATTAATAAATGAATTTATTTCATATGAAATTGAAATCTTTCATCGAAAGTTTCGATTTTTCAATTGTTTCATAATTGAACGCTAGTTTCTTGACGGTTTTATGTCCGGCCGAGCCGGTACGCATATACTCACCTGAGGTTGCCTTGTTTTTCCAAGGGGAGAGCGCCGCGACCCCAAAATCCGGTAGGAAATTTACATCACCAACACCGGCATGCAATATGATGGAAAACGGTGTATAGCACGTCTTTCCTATATATATGTGTATATTATAATTAATATATGTATAAAATCGATATGCTTCTATACTTACAGCGTGTATAAGACGGATTTGCATAAATTTCACATGAACTGAGACACTTATTTATGCCATTAATGTTTTTCGATTTTTCTCGTGCAACACTGTCTTCAGTGGACACAATCGAGGTCGTTGTGCTGCTGCGTCACAGCCGTTCGGGCAGTTCAACTGCCTTTGGCTTTCAATCCGATCTACAGTCGATAGTAGTCTCGGGTGTTGTTGCTCTCACAGCAGCTTCCATTGTTTAGTGTTCTTTCCATTTTTGTCCATTAAATTGAAAGATTATCTACAACTTTACTGATAACCTGCACTGTAGATAGCAGTCTCTAGTGATTCGTATTTTATTGACTGCAGTGGATAAATAGTTGTACAGTTTGTTTGCAAAAATAGATCCACATTCAGCTAGTTTGAAAACCCTTTAATGTTTCATGAAATAGTTTTGTAACTTACATTCGCCAGCTGATTTAGACTCAGATTGCTTCACATATGATTTTTGAACACTGAATGTCACTACTCACCCTTTCTTCTGCATGAACAATACGTGAATGGGAACAACCGGGGAGGTAAGCGATGGAGCCCCATATACTGTAAATGCACCGTCCTCCTCACCCTCCATCCCCACGTCTACCGTAAATCACAAGTCGGGAATTGATTTGCGTCCATTAAAGTTTCTCCCCAGGCTGCCAACCTCACCTTCCCCGTCCCTCTTCACCTCCCATGAATCACACAGGCAATCTATGCACGCTTATTAAAGAGTTTGCTTTATCACTCTGTGCTTCCCTTTCTAAATTAATTTCGTATTATCGTAAACCATCAAACGAGCGTCGCTATGTTCAGAGTGAGTCTCATCTTCTGCCGTAGAATTTCATGTAAATGTTATTGAAAACGCATTTTATTTCGAAGCATTAAAAAAAACGATTAACCTCAGATAACATGAGATCATATAATTACTTGAATGGCATAAGAACTGCATTCAAACCCAAGAGATTTACCTTCTAAGTACAATCACATACCCTGCATTTATATTGTAAAAGCATCTGTCTGTCATATGCATGTGACAAAAATACAAAGTTTATAATTACGTCTTTAAATCTTCACAAGTGTATCATGAGAGCAATGCTGCAATTATACGAGTATTCATAAATTCTTCTCAATACAGGTTAATTCCAGTACAGCAGCATCTAATTTGACTAGAATGAATAGAACACCACGGACCTCTATGAATGGGCTTCTGGCAAAGAGGTAATACATTCCAGATGTAGTTGGACGTTTTTCATGTTACATTTTTTCATTCATAGTTCATTTATGTTTATCTTGAGTATCTTATGTTATTCCTTGGATTAGTAACACGAAATTTGAAATTTCAGACAAAATTACGTCGTCATTTGATGTTCTTCTGAATGCTGAGTTTCTAAGAGAAACAGCAACCATCATTGCTCAATAGGAGTAGATAAACCCAGAGTAAAATAAAAAAAAACTGTATGCAAAGCGGGCAATCGAATAATTAATTGTACACTTCCAACTACAGTGACTGATGTGTCAATTCTGTTTGTAAAAATTACTTGTTACTTTCACGTCCTTTGAAAATGTATCGGATATAAAATTCAGAGCTGAATTTTTTTTAAATCCTTGATTACATTTTTGATAAACAGAAGTGCAATGCCTTATGGGAAAAACCAGTTCAATTTTGCAAGCACTGCGTTACAATGAATCTATTAGAGTAACGTTAAAGGATTTCCAATTGCACTATGATTCCCATAAAATATTTTTGAATTAAAACTAAAGCTTCAAAACGCAAGCCTTTGGCTCGTTATAATTCCACGACATTTTATGGAATGATGTAGTTTTTATAACTAATTTTCATCCATCCCTTTACCTTCATGTTCAATATCTTGTTTTTCGTCCGGCTGCTAGATTAGTAACACGAAACATACTTGACTGCGTCCGATCCCCGATCTATTTGCTCTGGATTTGGACCTCGAAGGCAACGAAATGAACTTTCGTCCTGAGTGTCGGCTTCGTTTTCCCAGTTGGAAATACTTGCGCCAGAAGTAGAAGGAAAAATCCTTATAATAAGAGAGGGGAGATTTGCGCTGGAACTTATCAAACGAAAGCCTCGCGTAGAGTATTGTTTGAACTTTGTACAGTCAACAGAATTTTGTGGAAGTTTGACAGCATGTTAAATTTGAGTTGTTGCAAATTTGAACTCCAATATTTACATGCCGAGGCCGCACTTTAGGACATATCCAATAAACCCTTCAAAACTCTTCAAGGAGTTTCTTGCAAAAGTTGTAGACCAGGCCAAATTTTATAGAGGTCTTAAAGGGCTGATATTAAACAGCAGGGCTTTGATGCGCCTCATTGCGCCCACATGCACACGTGCTGCAGTGAAATGCGGTCCCAGTGGGACCTGATGTCCCACCTCACCGGGTTAGCTGAGAGGTCAAATGAGCTAGTTTGTGGACGGCGATCTGTTGTCTGCGAGGAATCCTTGTTTTTCTTCAGGGGGAATAATGGTGAAACAAGTTTATTCCTGAAGTTGGGCGAGAACCGAAAAATACAATTTCGGTTAGTAGAAAATTTTGATCGATTTTTGCATAATGAAAGGAATATTTTACAGCCGTATAAAAAATAATTACGACTTTAAATGATATTCTAATTGCAAATTTCAGATATGGCAGCGACTAAAGTTCAGCTTTTTGTGGGTATTGCTCTCCTAAAAGAGGGCTTAACATCCATAGAGGTAGTAAAAAGGAATTTCCATCCAGAGCCTCTATTTAGAGAATTTAAAATGGGAAAAAGGCATAGGGAATTCTTGTATGAAAACGTTATCTGGACGTACGAAAGATTCTTATAAGCCCTAAGATAGAGTTCTAGCCCTAAGCATGGCCCTAAGCATGACCCAAATCCTCAGCTTGTCTAAAAATGGAAAAACTGCAAAAAACGCCTCATCTCGCGCGGTGAGACGATGGCTTTTTGAAAAGGCTTGAAGACAAGGAGAGTAGTGAAGAAGCTTATTCTATTCATGAAGAATATTCGGTTTATATATATAAACTTTCCTAAAAAATATTCATATGATTTCTGCTATTGGTACAGAACTTCGTGTTCTGTTACATGGAAAATTAAATGCAGCAGTCCATAAAAAGTTACTAAAGGATCGAGTTTTACATAACGAGAACTGCAATTAACCAGCAAAGCCGGATACTGCACCGTGTCACACAGCAAAGTCAGTTACGACATTTATTACTGGGGAGAACAGTACTGTGATGGAATGGCATGCTCATAGCCCAGCCCTGACTCCCATTGCGAATGCATGGAAATTTGAAATGAAAGATCTAAGGCAATGAGTTTAAGAAATTTCGACGAACTGTGAAAGAATTTGAAAGAGGAATGTAAAAATATCTGTCGATGAGTGCCAGACTTAAATTCATTTCTGTAACCAAAGATGTTATGCTGTGATTGAAAGTAGTGAACTACATAACAAGTACTATTAAACATGTATGCTGTTTTCTATTTAGATATGTTATATCAGTGAAATTCTGTTTCTGTTCATTCTGTTAATCGTTCTGATCATTTGATCATATATTTTCACAAGGGGTTTAGAATTAGCTCTGTGACTCTTTCAAATGGATTGAACGAACTTTATAGTTTGAACATATTTAATTCTAATTGATGACTTTATTTTTCTATGATAACTCATTCCATTATGCTTTGTAGCAAAAATTACATCATTTCGACGTGCTGTTAGCATCATTCTGATCTTTTTACCCGGTGCTGTTCTTTGTAAATGAACAGTCATACTTCATTGTCAAGAGAACTGAGAGGTTTGTCCTTGCGTGGGCAATATAATTGCCTTTTACGACGGCTTTAGTCTTGGTGTAGAGGCGCAAATTCTGTGTTATATTATCGCAACTAAAATTTTTAGCGATGTATTGAGTTCGACTTACAAGGGCGAGCATGACTTCATCTCTTTCTCAATTTAAAATTTTGAGGTCTCAATCATTTTTTTCGGCAATTCCTGAATCAAACCTTATGATTAAGAGGTTAAACGTTTAAATCCGCTCTAAAAACTTTCAGATAATTTTAATTATTTTGCAGGAGTAAATATTTGTATCCTTATTATAAGCTTCGGATAGTTGTTCTGAAATTCTGGATAGCTGTTCTTCTTTCTATGGAGATTGAATTTGTATCCCTACTTATATTCCTTTGAAAATTTATATAAGTTTCGTCCGGGTGAAGAAGTCTCGGTAGTTACAACCCCGCGGAGGCGGCGGCGCTGTGGCCCCCACTGCGGGACGGCAGGGACTCCGGCACAGAAGTCGCCGCATGGAAGGCATATCAGCGAAAATTCGCTCGTTTGCTCACGCGATTTCCATCGCAAGGAGTTTTGCTCTGGTCCCGAGCAAACACAGCGGGATGCTCGTACTGTTCAGAGTGGAATGTTAAGGCCTAAATTCCGTCGCGCTTGGCCGAGGTGTGCGCACCAATTTCGCTCTTCTGATCCATGAATGGTAGGGTGACAGTCGCGTGAAGCCCTGGCGTTGTGATCGAAGCAATTAAACGCTCTTTTTCATCGGCGCAAGATAGATGTAGAAAAAAGGGCGATAGTTGTGATGGTGCCTGTGATGAGGGAAGGTGGTGAGGGTAATGAGCCTCACCGAGTCTGGAGGCGTTAAATACGAAACTTTAACTCCTAGATTGGATGCTTGAGGGTAATCTGACCAGGAAACTGAATTTCTGTTGCTTTTTACTACACAAATTTGATTTGAAACTCATGATGTGAATGAGTATGAGTAGAGTTATACGTGCATGTATATTTGCAGGTTTTGCTACGACATTTCTTGGAATGGCACATTGAAAGGAGCATTTAACAACTAGGTATTTCTTCTCGAAGAAAACTGTGTTTTTTACAATAAGTTGTTCCGGATATCTTTTTTATGACGGGAGAGTCATGAATACACTGCATAAGTCATAAAAATGAATTTCAATAATATTTTGTAAATTATCGTTGAAAATATTTTGCCTGTTGAATAAAACGTATTAACTAGATATAGGCGGAGACATAAATAAAGTTTGATAGTCATTTACTTAGAGATTAGACTTGAAAATCCACGCGAGTTAAAATTTCCAAAATCACAAACTTTTGCATTGGAAATTTTAAATCGCTCGTTCAGAGCACGTGAATGTAACATTTGTGCAACTGGACTGCGCTCTCAGGAGAACGAGTGAACACAGCGCCACATGGGACCTCGGACTCTTCGACCCTTGTTCGTGTTCTCTCATTCTTGCCTCTTATAGGGATGTATGGAATTGTATGTATAGACTTGAACTTAGAAGGTTAAATTTGACAAGATTCGTCTTTATTTAAAGCACCGAGAAAATTAAAATAAAGGAGTACAATGCATTGGCTGTTACGAACATGCGTGTAGACGCAAGTTCATCCACTCTAAGCCGTTCACACGTCATAGTAAATGTAACAACTAAAGAAAATCATAAATCTGACCTGAAATGACGTTTTCATTATCACTGATACGGACTGCCGTCTCGGACAGTCTCGTTGATTCGGAATCCGTACCCAGGAATTTTCTCCCATCTAAATCCTTAAGAGCGTGACAGAGAGACGGACGGACCTAGCAAGCAAGCAACGCTGGGCTATCATTATACAGGGTGTCTCAAAAAAATGTATACCTCAATTATAAGTGCTAATAGAATGGACCCCAATGAATCGATTTTATCATACTTGGTCTCATCGGATACAGAAATTCATTTTGTGTTCATTCATTGCGGAAGTTTTGCAAATCAAAAAAGCTTTGTAGTTGGAAAACATTAACGCGGTTGGGAAACAACTCGAAATGGATTTTTCCGGAATCCGAGGACACCCAAATTCATAATGAAAAATAAATTTTAAGAATAACTCTAGATATGATACTGGATCTTATTTATTGTAATCTGCTTAGAAATATTTTATTTAAGCTTAATCCAATCGCTTCGAGCTACAACTAACAAAGGAGCAGCGAATTTTTCTAGTTGAGAGCTCCAATCAAACAAAAAGCTACCAAGAAATGTACCAGAAATTTTCAGAATCTTTTCGTGGAAGAGCGTCTCCGACCTATTGACCTTGTATCGTATTATGCGCAAAATCAATGAAAAAGGAACTGTGCCCATTTTGAACAGGGGAAGACGTGGAAGAAAGAGTAGAGCTAGAACTCAAGAAAGTATTAATATGGTTTAAGAAATGCTTCACGAATATCCAAAAAATTACGTGCCGAAGAAATCATTTTATCCAAGTGAAAAACTTTTTTAATTTATAAAATTTCTGCAATGGTGTGATACAGAATGAATTTCTACATCTAAAGAGACCAAGTATGGTAAAATCGGTACGTTAGGATTCATTTTATTAGTACTTAAAAGTGATGTATACATTTTATCGAGGCACCCTGTATATAGCGGAATAGCCCAGTGTTGCTTGCTCGGTTGGTCCGTCCGTCTTTGTGCCACGCTCTTAAGGATTTAGATAGGAAAAAATTTCCAGGTTAGAATTCTGAATTAAGCAGCGAGACATTCAGAAAATGCAGTCCGTATCAGTGAATCTGCTAATAACAATATTTTATGGCAGATTTACCGTAAAAAAATAGGCATCTTAAGAAATTAACTTCATTTGTTCCGCTATTTTTGGCGAGGGCGTCTACTAGTATAGGCTTATAGCTCACACGCAATATTTATGGTCGCGTTAGCAGTTCCTCGTCTACAGAGAGAGAAAGAGCTTAGTGACAGTCCTAGAAGATTTTAACCGATTTAATGATTTTCATTGTACTAAACAGTCATTGTGAAAGTATTTGATACCAAAATGCAATGTCAAAGTATAAGTTCAAGTCTTTCCTCTGAAAGGTAGTTATTAAATTTCCGTCAAGTAAACTAGTGCATTTTATATGGATTACAACTCATAACTCAAGAGTACGATGTTAATTATTTATAAAAAAAATTCAGTGAATATCCTGCAATCTTCAACCAACTACATCCAACAGAATTTGAGGTGCATCATGCAGAGGAAAAATCGTCAATGAACTAGTGAATTTCCTGTGAAGTTCATAGAGAATAATGGGTTCAGTAAAGGCCAACAAAGCGGTGCAGAGATCGTCTCTCAGCAGCAAAACTTGCCTTAACTACAGTAAGATTGATAGCGGTCGTCAGCGCGGCTAAGTTGTTTTAATTAGAGAAAGTTTGGACGCAGTGTTGGGTGCGGACGGGCCGGCTCCCCTCAGGTACGTGCCTCTCGCCCCCACGACGCGCAGAAACAAGGGGAAACGTAAGCAAACTCGGTTATACTTTTTCATATTCTATTAATTCATTTGCCGAAGTCGAACTTTGGTTTCGTGTCTCACAGGCTTAGCGCATCTCGACTTAGGAAAGACCATAGCGAGGCAAGTTCGAACAAAGTAGAGTCTCTCATGACAGGGAGAGAATGAAAAAGCATCGATATTTCTCGTTGACCGCGGCATTATTTAAGAAAATTGCGTAGTTCTTCATAAATTGGGGGGGAAGAGATTCGTCCTTCAATTCAATTACACCGTATGTAGGTACTCGTAGAGACATGAAATGACACAGAGAGCCATGTACATTCCTTGGTAAACGATTTCACAAACAACGCTAAATGTGTATGTCAACAAATACAAACATTTGCTGCACTGCAGAAGCAGTAACACCGTGGACAGTTAACTCAGATAAACAGTGTGCAGTAAACAGTTTTGCCAGATATTCTTTGAAGTTGTAGACCTTACTAAAATGGTTCTAGATAAGTTGACCGTAGTCTTGTTTTAGTATTGTGCACGTGCGCAGTGTGCACATGAAGCAACGGGTAAGAAGTAAACGAGAGGATGTTGACATGAGTATGGCTGTATTTTAGGAAAACAGTACAGCTGATTTCAGAGGCATGACTGAATGATGCCAGAAAAAAGTCAACGATGAAGATCAGTATTAAGATTTGCGACCAATAGAATTTAAAATATTCATTTAAATCACTAATTGGTAACTGAGTCCGTGAGCTAGCGCTTGATTTTACGCTACCCGTGCCAACGCGGGCTGGTGGCACCTGCAGTCCTCAGAGATCGACAGAGGCAAGAAACTCGACCAATTTCGCTTCATTCTGCAGACGTTGAGTCGTCCGATCCCAATTATTCGAAAATTACAAAATATAAAACGTAGAAAAAAAGGAAGTGCAACAGTCATCGGCTTTTGATCAATAAAATTAAAAATCATGCATAACGTACTTGCCAAATTCTAAACCCAAATTGTTCGAAAGTCATGTACAAATTTTTCTTAGCCTCACATTACTACCTCGAAAGCTAGGACGTTTGTTTTCTCAAACTATGTAGGCTCGTACTTTTTTTCAATTTGAACCTGAATTTTCAGGCCCAGCTGTGATACTAGTGCATTCCCCCACACAATCCTGCAATCGCGTTGAGATCGTCTCCCCTCAGCCAAGTTGGCTGCGGGCGCGAGAGAGACGGAGGCGCCCTGTAGAGGCGGGCGTAAATTATCCCCAGACTTAAATGAACGCATAACTCTTGGAGGCGTGAATGTTATAGGCGTTAGCTGGCGCGTTTTACAAGACTTTAGTACCCGCCTCTTGTACTCCTCTCCAGCTCGAGCGATACGAAGGTAATAAGGATTCTCGCTCTTCAAACACTCATTTTTGACGGCAAGTCTTAGTGATGACTGCTACTCGTACTTATAAATTCAAGTAGATTAGCAATTCTGACGCTAGGCAGCCGTCCCCGGCCCGCACAAGGCCATGTCACGAGCATCCGTGATGTGAAAAATTCAAACAAGCAACAAACGTCGTCTAAATGTCAAGCATTCCAAGAAACGCACATCCAGAGTCAAGATATCCTTTTTTCTTGCGTATTATCTAAGCAGAGTCTGGAGTCGAAGTGGGGCAGTAAACACGAAGTTTTATGTAGGACTATGTATTGTAGCGCTTCAGTGATTCGAACTGTGGCACGCTATAAGAGAAAAACCTATTAGTATGAGATGTAGAGAACGAGGAATATGTGGTGTGTACGATACTTGTTTTCACACAGGATTCACTGCGCAGAGAAACTGGACATCAAGGATAAAGAGGAAGAAAAGGTAAAAACGAGAAAGCGAAGAAAGTGTGAAAATTGGAAAAGTAGAAAAAGTAGAGAGACGTGGCTGCCATTTGCTTGATTACTTGCTGTTCTTTAGTTTTAGAAATTAAGATCATGACTTTCGAAGCACGAACTCCGGCTGGGAGACAGGCAGACCCCACAGACCCGAGCTTGAGACTCTTGCCAGAACAGTTGTACATTTATGAAGTCGCTCTGGGCGGATTGATGAAGATCTTTAGCTATCCAGAGCTCCATGGCGTACTGGTTAGCTCGATGGTCTCGCAGCCGGGACTTTCAGGGTTCGAAACCCGGCTCAGGCGAAGTATTTCACATAACCAGGGAGCACTTCCCTTGTAAAAGGAAGCTTAAGCCACACATTTCTCCCATCCCTCACCACGCCAGTAGTTGTAAGGCCTTGAAGACCCAACAGTAAAACGTGTTGGAATTAAAAAAGGTTCTATATGAAGTTTTAACGAGTGAGACACATTTTAATTCAATCAGAGGGCTGGCTGTGGTAGCAGTGGCTTGGCTATGGACGCCTTCTTCAGTACGCTATAGAGACGACGGTGACCTGGCCTATTGTCTGAAGCTTTGCATCTCGGCGATATGAAAACCTAACCGACAACAGATCGACCCCCCCTTCGCCCCCACCTTCTGCTCAGCCTCTACACCAGCTCCAGAGCGTGGGACACGATCTGGCTACACACGAGAACTGCAAGTCTGGCGTGAATGTCACTCACGACCAATCGCTACAGCGGTGCTGTGAAGCTTTAGGCCGTTTAGGGTTTGCAGGCATAGAAATTATAGAAAAGCGAAACCAGTCCTGTGATAACGTGCTCAGATCAGTCGCATTACTGCAAACTAAATTACTTCCTTCAGCTCCGACGATTATTAATATGTGTACCTGGTAGACAATTAATAGATTGTGTAACTGATAGGTCATTAATAGATTGTTTAATTGGATAGATTATAAATTACGTAATTGGATAGATTATAGATTATGGAACTGGATAGATGACTAGTAGATCGTGTAATTGCATAGATGACGAATAGCTCGTGTAATTGGATCAATGTCTAAGAGATGGTGTACTTTATAAATGTTTATCTATGGTTGAACCGGTGTTTTAAGATAGACGAACGATTCCAAATGTACAGGCTTTCATTTATTGTTGATGCCACCTTCAATTTCAACTTGAACGGTCAGTAGGTATTGGTATCGTATATAAATTTTCTTTATCTCCCCATCATGTTTCTTTCACATCAACAAAATTCTTTGCTCTGTGAGAGGGAGAGCGCAGTCCCGCTCTGACACCAGGCACGGTCTTCCTAACTCACCTTGCTATTCCAGTCTATTACTTGCGTGCAGCGGAAATCAGAGTACTTTTGCTGTTTAATATCAGAATTAATCGACTTTGTGAGCGTTAATAACTTTCTCGGAAGTTCGGAGTTTTTCATTCCCTGAATATATATGTAGCTAGTCTGAGGTAAAGTTTTCGTCAAATTATCTACAGCTGATGTAATCATCGCGCGAGACCCCAGCGCCTCTTTGGTTGGCCAGTCCCTATAGCGTACAATGGACAAACCTAACTAACCCAACCCTACTGCTTATCCTGTAGAAGGCCTCTGAG
>VOMN01109111.1:0-11837 GCA_014899125.1 Orchestia grillus | reverse complement strand
AGTTCCAGGTGCAAGGAAAAATTCTCTTTGTATAAATATTTGGGCTAATTTATCAGCGAGAAATTTTGAGTACCAGTTCTGAGCTAACAACAATTTGGTGACAAACTCGGTTTCTGCAGATAAACATCGTACGAAGCGGCGCTGTTGTGCGCGTCCTGTGTGATGTGCCGGGGACACAAATAATTGGTAGCATTCGAAGCCCACATTTGTGTGTCTACCGACAGTGTCTTCAGACTTTGACTGATCGTGTGAAAGGAGTCTCCAGTTCCTGTTCGATTTCATGAACAACCCGGGATCAAAGTGTGATGGTGAGACGCATTCTCGCTGCCGTGCAAGCCCATAAATTCTTGCCTAACGAGACATCAAAATTTCAAAAAATTCACTCTTGCAGTCCAACCGAAAATTGGTCTCAAAAGAATCAATCTTCATTAGGAGAGCCTCTCATCGAAGAAGAAAAAGCCTACACCCCCCCATCTCCCCCCCCCACCACCGCAATCACAACGTGTCAATATTTTCATGAAAGTTTACGCCTACAAGAAGAAGGATCTCGTCCGACTTCCAAAAGACTGGAAATTAGCCAAAACGTTAAAGAAAGTCGGCCACATCCAAACGCTAACGCGCTTTGAATTGCGTCGCAAACATGCGTTCCGCATTACAACTGTGAAACACATACAAATTCTAACACAAATGTGTTGACATTGTGTCAAGGTGCCGCCTCGACCGACGAGCCCGGTAATCCCCGTAGGAATAACATTACGCAGAAAGGTCTTTAGAGGCCGCGCTGATGGGGACGTTGGTCTCCGTAGGAATAACACAGCGGTGCCTCCGGTCTTTGATGGAGGTGACGGAAAGGTGGAGGCGTTGGTGGATTTGCCCACTGGCCGCTCAAGTGGAAGAAGGAATACGGAGTCAAAAAGGACGGTCTTCTTGCAGTGCCCCTGGCGTGGGAAAGAAGCCGTCGTTTGTGTGCCTCAGAATGGCTCCGCGCTCAGCCTTGTGTGCGGGAACGGCTCTGTGTGCACACACATAAATGTCTACACACATCAAAAATTCGCTTTTATGCGAGCTGCGTTGGAGACCAGGGAATACTTTTGCCGTGTGATTCTGTCGTTGATTTTTCGAATTCTCGTTTTTCAAAGCATAAAGAATGTTTTACGATGGAAATAAAATTTCGATGCCAGGTGTTTCAATGCGTCATCATCCCCGAAATAAATCACATCATGTCATTCGATGAAATGTGTACGAAAAAAGTACTTTTGCCAACCTGTGCATACATCACTGTAATTTTACGCTCAAATGTTACACTTAACGTCTCTAACTAACACGGACACTTCGTATGTACGTATATAAGTGTATATATATGCATATATATGCCCTACGGATTGAAGAAACGGTATATATGGACGGTTTATGTGTGGTTGCTTGCACGAGGGCACATACAGAGTTTTTTGACTCATAAATACATAAATACCCGCCCGCAATGGATACGTATACTCTATACATACTAATATATAAATATATGTATGCAGCAGTCAGTGACGCGAGTCAACTCTTGCCGCAGCACTGAAGCTACTGAAAGGCAGTCGCACGGGGCACATTCTGACGTACCGAGCATCATTTCGTAACCCGTGAATGATTTTAATAGTACATTCTACATTTCCGCGAGCTCAACGAACTACTTTATTTTTTGTGGGCACTACAATTTCATGCGCAGAGATGCATAAAGCAGAATCAAAATCATTAACGGAAATCGTAACCGCACCGCGTGACATGGTGCTCCGACTTGCTCAAGTTATTCCTTATTGCTCCTCGCGGTGTATCCCAGCACGACTGCAATTATGTGCTAAAGCGGCGGCACCCCAGTGTGGCCCGGGCGTGCAGGCCCAAACATTTCCAAGGTATCCAAGGTAATCTGAGGTATCCAAGGTATCCAAGGTAATCTGAGGTATCCAAGGTATCCAAGGTAATTTGAGGTATCCAAGGTATCCAAGGTAATCTGAGGTATCCAAGGTATCCTAGGTAATCCGAGGTATCCAAGGTATCCAAGGTAATCTCAGGTATTCAAGGTATCCAAGGTAATTTGAGGTATCGAAGGTATCCAAGGTAGTCTAAGGTATCCAAGGTATCCGAGGTAATCTGAGGTATCCAAGGTATCCAAGGTAATCTGAGCGGAATCTCATATGAAGCGCAAGATACCACATTGAAGGCTATCGCGAACATTCCTTCGAAGATATGTTGAGTGAGTTGAATTCGAGGGCACGTCGAGCTTTACTTTTCGGCGTCACCCGTTGAATCAAAATGCAAACCTCAAATTTACGGCGTAAAAAGGAGTTCTACTTCACGCCCTTCAGTAAAAAAGAACTGCACACATCAAGTTTATGGTGCAAACTCTACTTCTACTTCACGCCTCATCCGTAAAATTAAAAGTAAAACTTTGAGCTTAAAGGGGCAAAGTCACGCTCTACTTTACTTTACAAAGTCACTCTCTACTTTACTTTGCAAAGTCACGCTCTACTTTACGGTGCAAAGTCACGCTCTACTTTATGGTGCAAAGTCACGCTCTACTTTACGGTGCAAAGTCACGCTCTACTTTACGGTTCAAAGTCACGCTCTACTTTATGGTGCAAAGTCACGCTCTACTTTACGGTACAAAGTCACGCTCTACTTTACGGCACAAAGTCACGCTCTACTTTACGGCACAAAGTCACGCTCTACTTTACGGTACAAAGTCACGCTCTACTTTACGGTACAAAGTCACGCTCTACTTTACGGCACAAAGTCACGCTCTACTTTACGGTGCAAAGTCACGCTCTTCTTTACGGTGCAAAGTCACGCTCTACTCTAGGCCTCTCCGTAAAATTGCAAATTTAGAACTACGGCTCCTCAACAAGCGATCGATTTTACACCTCAGGGATCTATTTTGCGATCGATTGTAAACGCCCGTCAACCTCAATGCGTGCGTTTAGACGCCTGTCAACGCCTCTAAATACGTACGTCTGTACGCCACACGTACGCAGGTGCGGGGGCTGGTGATTGTGCACTGTGTGTGTGCACCTCGCATTTCTACATACATTTGTAGGAGACTGCATTTATGTGTGTAGATGTAGTGGGAAAATTTGGCTATACCCACACCATTTTGCCGCTACAAGGTGCTCCAACACGTGACAAGGGAATTCTAGATACTACTAGATATTGTAAGATGCGGCTAGAAACTACTAGATACTACTGTATACAACTAGATACTGCTATACATCAATAGATACTAATATACGCGGTTAGATACCACCATATGCCTATAGATACTGCGCTGGACCAATAGATAGTACTAAATTATACTAGATCTTACTATATATGATTATAAACGACTAGAGGCTACTACATAATACTAGATACTACTTTATTCCATAACACACCACTACGTATAACTAAATACAACTAGTTACTATTAGACATTTTGAAACTACCACAACACCCTACCAGATACCATAGAGTACCACAACACCCTACTAAATACCAAAGAGTACCACAACACCCTACTAAATACCATAGAGTACCACAACACCCTACTAGATACCATAGAGTACCACAATACCCTACTAGATACCATAGAGTACCACAATACCCTACTAGATACCATAGAGTACCACAACACCCTACCAGATACCATAAAGTACCACAACACCTTACTAGATACCATAGATTACCACAATACCCTACTAGATACCACAAGGTATCTTGAAATACCCCAACCCACTGCTGGATGGGGAAGGAGTCACGTGACCAAGGGCTCCCTCAGCGCACCGTCCCCAAAGCAGTCACCACGTCCCCAGCACTGCAGAGGTCAACACATCCTTCAGTAAAGGCTTACCTAGAACAGCCCGCTTAACGCACGGAATATGGACAGTTGATTTTACTCACTTCCTACTACAGACACACATACAGAGTTCTTATTCGTTGGTAACCATGTACAGTACGAACAGAACATACGTACAGAATATGTTCGTACGTACATGTTATTTTGATAAACTCCACGTGCTTTTGAGAGGGATCTCGTTTCCATGCAGGCAAAGTGCCGTGAGCTGTTCTCGATTACGTTCAAGCCGTGCAATCATTGATGATTGATGCGGGACCGCCCTGATTGCTATCGGCTCCTTGCTACGTACATATGTTGAGACGAAACATGTGAACATTTTAATGACGAACAAAGAAGAGTACACATGAGTGCTGCGAATGGGTACAGATCAGGAGAGATTATTTTCCTAATGCCTCATGTGGCCTCGAAATGTGCTCTCATCATGAGTACTTGTACAACTGATCGACTTCAGCTCAATATATATGCATAGAACGAATGCTCGTATCATATTCATCATATATGATACCTATCAATTTTCACAGATATATGATGTACGTACATGTACATATGGTACATACATTTGTTCGATGCTCAATTTTTTTAGTAGTTTTTGAACAGTTTGTAAAAAATGGATGTACGTAGGCTGCATGTACACGGAATTGTGTATTATTTAAATGAACGCCAGCGAATATGTACACGTAGACAAACTAACAGCTCCACACTAGTGAACAGAATGCACACACGTTCTATTCTATAAATGAGACGCGTTTATCTACATCTACGTTTATCTATGTATGTGTACATATGCTTACGAAGTCTGAGCTACATCTACAGTAGGGGCATGGATGCATATTTTCTAGGGCCGTCAGGTGAGTGTTCAACAGCCGTGCCATGGAGCTAATGAGGCGACTTGGCTAAATTACACATTAGGAGTACGTCCCTCGTAGTCGTAACATTGCGTGCGTTTTACAAGTACATCACTTTTGCGTACACCACTTTTGCGTACACCACTTTTGCGTACACCACTTTTGCGTACACCACATTTGCGTTCACCACTTTTGCGTACACCACTTTTGCGGACACCACTTCCGAGTACTACTCCGATGAATGTACGCAGTCTCATGGCTATGCAGAACTCGGGAGCGTTCGTTTTGCGTACGGGGAATTTCCACGTACCCTCTCTCTACAATTGTCTGTCTTTTCGAACCCTTAACCCCTTGAGGGTTAGGGTTCGAGAAGGGTTAGGGTTTGTTACTACATAAACCCGTAATACAACTGCCGTTTTCTCAAACCCTTAACCCTTTGAGACCCGGACAAAGGGTTAAGGCTTGTTACTAAATAAACAAGTTCGTGTTCACGTACGTTAAAATAAACAATATTGCAAGGTAATTGTTCAAAAGTGATATTCACAGTAGACATGTAGTTTTCAGAACGCCACAGCCCAACAGGCTTGCACAGTACGAGTACTACAACATATTTTTGCAGATACGCTGACGCACCACAAATCTTGAACCCTGTGTTGGCCCTTCAGAGCAAAGATTATGTGGACGCTAGTTTTAGCTATGTACGAACAACAGCTGCAGTCTTATGCTTACGTGCAGTAAGGTTGAATATGCTTTTTATTAAAGAAGTATTTGATCCTTATGGACCAGGATCTTATGGTCCTCTGGAGCGTTAGGGGCTTGCTTGATGACCTAATCCCCGAGGCAAAACTTTCATTCATCATAAATCTTTAACTCTGTTTGAAGTTAACCACCAAATCTCCCCCGTCAGAACTTACATGTCGAGACTCTGAATACCTAGCCTTGTATTAACTCAACTACTAATTCTTCAAAGTCAAAACTTACGCAAATCTACCTTCATGAAACACAGAAACACAGCAGCTCTACACCCCTCTTTTCCCCTCCTTCCCCCTCACCCTCGTCTTTCCCAAACGCTCTCCAACTCTTCCCCGCAGTCGGCCGAACATCGTTACGGCCGTTGGTGTGCATTCAAATTCAAATTGAAATCTTGGTTACAATCTTGCTTGAGCTATTTCCGGTACGGGACCAGCTCCCTCGGTTCCCCGCCGCTTACTACGAGCTCTTTTGCATAGATAAGGCTTTAACTTGGCGAGGGCAATTTAATAAGTCGGCAGAGGGGAGTGAGTGAGGGCAAGAAGAGGGAACCGAGAGAGAGAAAGAGAGACGGGTCGCCGAGAGAGCCTTGATGGATTAAGTGGTTAGACCATAATTGAAGATCAACGGAGGGGGAGTTTTATTAGATGGCTTTATTGACTGCGAAGCGTGCACAGGGCGCATAAAACAAGATGTTCTACAAGCGCTGCAGCTTCCTGGTAGACCTGGCTCAGGACCATGCAGTTCTTGGGCTGACGTCATTTTGCAAGTGGAGTTGAGGTACTGAGAGTTATGTTAAGTAGAGTTGTGTGAGTTGAGTGGAGTTGAGTTACTGAGAGTTATGTTAAGCAGAGTTGTGTCAGTTGAGTGGAGTTGAGTTATGGAGAGTTATGTTAAGCAGAGTTGTGTGAGTTGAGTGGAGTTGAGTTATGGAGAGTTGTGTTAAGTAGAGTTGTGTTAAGCAGAGTTGTGTTAAGCAGAGCTGTGTCAGTTGAGTGGAGTTGAGTTGTGGAGAGTTATGTTAAGTAGAGTTGTGTTAAGCTGAGCTGTGTAATTTGAGTGGAGTTGAGTTACTGAGAGTTATGTTAAGCAGAGTTGTGTTAAGTAGAGCTGTGTAAGTTGAGTGGAGTTGAGTTACTGAGAGTTATGTTAAGCAGGGTTGTGTTAAGCAGAGCTGTGTGTGCTGAGTGGAGTTGAGCTATGGAGAGTTATGTTAAGCAGAGCTGTACAAGTTCAGTAGAGTTGAGTTATGGAGAGTTATATTAAGCAGAGTTGTGTTAAGCAGAGCTGTGTAAGTTCAGTAGAGTTGAGTTATGGAGAGTTATGTTAAGCAGAGTTCTGTAAGTTGAGTGGAGTTGAGTTATCGAAAGTTATGTTAAGCAGGGTTGTGTAAGTTGAGTGCAGTTGAGTTACAGAGAATTGTGTGCTGAGTTAAGTGAAGTAGAGTGAAGTTAATCAGAGTTAAATTAAACGGAATTGAGCAGCTCCTGCTTAACATAGTGTGAGTGGAACAGCATCAACATATGACCCATCCGTCCTAATAACCAAATCAGGCTTCGAAATTGTTATACCGTCAAGTAATCGACGCAGATTAGCTCAATAAACGCATTAAAATCGGAATATAACATCATGAACCATTTAGGCCCACTTCAAGGGAAATTGGTTCGGAGGCATGAAATTTCGAAATGTGTCACTGCAACACACACAATCCCTGCGCTAACAGGACACAATTTTTTGGCGCTTTTTCTTCTTGCGACGTCGGAGGCCCGGCGGTGTTCTGTAAGCCACAACAGCCGAATGTTCACGACGAGGCTGTGTTCTGCTGGACGGAGAGCTGGCGTCTGTGCGACGGGTACGTGAAGTGACGCTGCATCCAGCTCCTTATGGAACTGACGGCCTCCTTATGGAGTTAACAGCCTCCTTATGGAACTGACGGCCTCCTTATGGAACTGACGGCCTCCTTATGGAACTAACGTTTTTTTTATGGAACTAACGGCTTCCTTATGGAACTAACGGCCTCCTTATGGAACTAACGGCCTCCTTATAGAACTAACGGCCTCCTTATGGACCTAACGGTTTCCTTATGGAACTAACAGCTTCCTTATTGAATTAACAGCTTCCTTATGGAACTAACAGCTACTTTATGGACCTAATGATTTTCTTATGGAACTGACAGGTTCCTTATGGAACTAACAGCCTCCTTATATAACTAACGGCTACCTTATGAAGCTAACAGCTTCCTTATGGAACTAACATCTTCTTTACGGAACTAACGGACTTCTTATGGGCCTAACAGCTTTCTTATGGAACTAACGGCCTCCTTATGGACCTAACAGCTTCCTTATGGAACTACCAGCCTCCTTATGGACCGGGACCGTGGTGTCCATTGTGTCGATAATGATCAATGTGGGCCTGATACGAGTACAATGGTTATAACAAAAGGTTACAATAACATTAACAATTGTTTTGTTAATGCGAATGCCTTAAGAAGTATTGATGATGATAGCTGTGGAAGTACCAACAATAGAAATATTTACAATGGTGAATGTGAGAAAAGTTGTTGTACTTTTTATCATTTCAAATTTAATTGTAATGGTATTAATTATAATGATATAAATAAAAATATTACCACAATTTTTCGCAATAGTGTAATAATCACCGGTAATAACATCGAAAATGTATTGAATAACATTGAAGATAATTATGATAGTGGTGGAATTAATAATACTTTATAACAAAATAATTTGAAGCACTTTCGTTGGTGTATTCCGACAAGTTTGGGATTTTATTTTCAAAATTTCAACATATTTTCTTGCATTGAAAGCATGAACAGCCTAAGTCAACCTCAGTCAACTTGACCTTGAATTCAACATTCTCATAAATTGTTCCACGAAGTCAACGACAACTTTGATGTACACATGTTAGGTTAATGCTGCTGGATACAATGATGTTTTAAATGCGGTTATTAAGCCCTAAATATATGAGGTATCCATTGGAAGGCCATACGTCTTACAGCAAGACTGAGCATCTTATCATCAAGCCATATTAGCCCAAGATTGGTTATCAGAGAATTTTTACAACCCCCACCCAATTCGTGGCCTCCAAACTCGCCAGATTTAAATCCAGTGGACTATTACGTGCGGGCGTCGTTGGTAGGGAGACTAACCGACATCCTCATAGTACATTAGCTTCACTGAAGGCCACCATTGCCCAGGCGACGTCCGAAATGTTTAAGTACCACTGAATTTCATATTGTTAACCTGTTTAGACCCACATAAAACCATTCATTGAAGCCAAATATGGCCCATAGAACAATTTCAGAAAGAAGTAGAATCAAAAATATTCGCACGAATTCGATTGAAATATTTATAGTTTTCTAGAATAATCTCTCCGGACAAAAATAAGTCACCGTTTGTCTTTCGATGGTCTGTCATGGAGGCGAAATGCCATGTTCTAGGGCTGTTTCAACTACGCAGAAATGGTTTTTTTAGTTGAGGTATCCGTCAAACTGGACCAGCATGGTTGCATTGAGCTGCTAGATGACCAAGTTTTGCCATTTGCACAATATCTAAATGAAGAAAGACATGTTGCTCTGCCTATCTATCAGAAAGACAACTGCAGGATGCAATGGGTAAAAACTGTCATTAATTGGTATGATAGTCATTCAGGATATGTCACGCATTTAGATTGGCCAGCTAAATCCCCAGCTATGAACCCAACAGAAAATTTGAGGGACCACCTAGAACGACAACTTAGACGTCGAGAAGATCGTCCACGTACTGTGGGCGGACCACGAAATCAGTTCATGAAAGAGGGGTTTAAAATCGACCACGTGTACATCAGGACACTCGTACACTTTACGTTGTCCTGTATTGCCGCCAATATTCGTGTTCGTAGAAGTCCTACGCCAAATTAGTAGCAGGTGACTAATTTCTGATCTGAACACTCATTATTATTTATTTAACCTGATAAGAATGTCCTCAAATTGAACTCGAGCTCAGTCCATGTATTGTCGTATCTACTGACGTCAGGGTAAATACTTCGACGATATTGGTTTACCTTGATACAAACTGTCACTGTGTATGTATATGTGTATACAAATATATGTATCCGCTAGTTGAGTTCGGTAGTTTTATATCAATATTAGAGATTGGTAGACAACTCTTGAAATAGCTGGAGCAGAAACTCGCTTTAAAGAAGGGTGAAGTTCATTACTTTTTGTTTACAAACTTAAAAGAATTATTGGAAGGGCAAACCACCTCCCTTCATCCACTTCCCCTTATCCACCTCCCCTCATCCACCTCCCTCATCCACCAGCACCGTCAACGCCCTCCAGCTCCCGGATTTCTTTTCACCAGAAAAAAAAAACTCGGAAGTTCTTTCTGGATTTATGGGAGGCAGCGCGCGGGGCCTGTCCTCAGGCAGGCCTCCCCCGCCGCCGTCTGGGGTCTAGGCAGCTGGACATCTAGGTATTCATCTAGGTATCCAAGCCCCTAGGCTAGCCATGCGAACATTTTGACATCTAGGTATTCATCTAGGTATCCAAGCACCTAGGCTAGCCATGCGAACATTTTGACATCTAGACATCTAGGTATCTTGGTATTTAGGCATTTAAGCATCTAAGTATCTAGGCATTTTGGTGTGTTGGGATCTAGGCATCTAGACATCTAAATGTCTCGGTATTTGGGCATTTAAGCATTTACGCATCTAGGTATGTTGGCGTGTAAGAATCTAGGCATCTATTCGTCGCTCTGTATTGCTCACTTCAGGAGGTCAGGGAGATTTTAATAACACCTCATAATAAAATCGTCACTTCATTTTTGTAGCTGAATTAAAACCATAGATTTTTCATTTTTCTTTAACCAATCAAAATGAAAGAAAATTAAAGCTAAACGTTTGTCTACATGGTCAGGTCGATGGGTTGTCAAACTGACCATTCATCAAAAAACACTAGTAATGAATCTGCATAACGCAAGCACAATGCAACAGCAAAGTTCCATTGGAATAACGAGCATTTTTAATCGTTTTGCTGTAAAAGGACTTAGGAAAGTAACACTCCAATGCCACGAACAAAAATCAAATCCCACTGAGTGTATTTTGAGCACTCAAGAGCGCGTTTCACGCACGTGTATGTTTCGTGAGATACATTATGGGATAACAGACTTCGTGTAGGTAAAGGAACGGTGTCTGGTCGCCTGCAAAACATATGGGAGCGACTTCAACCGAAAATGAAAGTCCCATCTCTTCTTCCGGCTCGTAAGAGTCATCACGGTTGCAAAAACCAACGCGCCCGACACGTGTCTTGCATGCAGAGTATGTCAGCTCCTCGTTATGTTTTTGTCAACAAGCGTTGAGGGTGCGCCTTGTTAAGGGCAATTAAGTCCTGCATATCCCGTATCTTTTCCCTATAATTATACAATTAGCATGCTGCCGTAATTTACAGTGTCTTTAGAGGGCCGAATTAGATCGTCGCAATGACCTCCGTGCACGGTATTTCATCTCGAACTCCTAACGGCTGTTCCCCCGAGAGACTGTTCCCTCACTGTTCCCTCACTGTTCCCTTACTGTTCCCTCACTGCTCCCTCACTGTTCCCTAACCTCGAGGGGTGAGGGTTATTGGATACTAACGGTCGTCAAAAGCAATAATAACACCACTAAATGATGCGGACGTGCGAACTGTATGTACTGAAGCGACGATTCTTTCTCATTTCGGAAGAAACGATATGCTTTTAGAAAAAACGTTATTTGCCAGCAGAGACAATAATTTTTCAAAAGAAACAATACGCTTTGAAGGAGAATAGATATTTTTTTAAGAAAAAACGATAGGTTTCCAGAAGAGTCGACATTAATCCAGAGGAAACGATATTTCCAAAAGAAACGGTACTCTTTTGCGAAAAAACAATATTTTTACAGGAGAAATGATATGTTTCCAGAAGAAATGACATGTTTCCAGGAGAAAATATACTTTTTCCACAAGAAACGATAGTCTTTCAGGGAGCGAGTGTTCGTGAAATCTTGTCATATTATTGGTGATAGTGGTTTTGTCATAACTTTCGCGGAATCGAGAATCTCATTTAGAATTTTAAAATTTCTCATTTACATTTCTTACAATGTTTCACTTCAACTATTTAGAAGTTTTTAATGAGCATTTTTAGATTTCAGGATCGACAAGAGAATCCTGCCCCTTAGTGAGTCACCAAACCTTTCTTCCCCTTTATGTCTCGTACAGTCTACTCAATCCTCACTTCCCCACCCAGCCTATATTCTCTACGACTGGGCTACCAAAGTGGTGTTCACAGTCAATGTTCAGCAAAAACACAACTGATGTTCACAACACAACTGATGCTTACAACACAACTGATGTTCAC
>VOMN01109097.1:0-10479 GCA_014899125.1 Orchestia grillus | reverse complement strand
ATGGACCCTACACGTTGAAAATGGCATTTGTCATAGTTGAGGATCTTAACCCATTAAGGCCGGTACATAATTTTTTATACCTTCATTTATACAACTAACTTTTTTCGTTATTTCGTGTTTGCATTTTTGAATGATCGTTTGTACAAAGAAGCATAAATTGGTAAAGTGCAGCCCCTTACGCATCAAATTCGTTAAAGATGTGAATTGGGAATTTAACCCAATTAAAAATTAATGAATTACCATAAAGCAGCGATACCAAACTTGGCAAAGAGTTTGTGCCCCTCGGCCCTTATGGGTTAAGAATATGTCAGGGATAAACTTAAAGCATCACAAAGTCCTTACGCAAAACGTTCGCATGCTGAAATCAACAGCCTTTCTTACTCGGTAAAACAATATCGACATGAATGGTCTCCAGACTCGTCGCTCAGTTGTTAAATCCTGACATTTTGGCTTCACCAACTCCTGAAATTGCGTTTCTTCGCTTCAGCGGCTCCATCGTTACGCTCACAATGCCGAGATGATCCCTTCCCACCAAGCTCGCTTTTCTCTCTCCCTGCCCTGAGCCCACCTTCTTTAGATTGCAGCCGACAAGTTAACGATCTCAGTTCTCGTTGTTTTCCGAAGGATTTTGACTATTGTTTTAAGAAAGGAAAGTAAGTTTTCCTCAAGCGTAAGATGGAACATTCACGCTGTGTTTCACAGTCCACAGCGCTGGCTGGCCGCAGGTTTTCCGCCTTCCTCTGAAATTCTGCCCTCGTGCACATGACGCATACTCTCGGGCTTGGAATAGCAATTCTGAAGAAAACTTTCAAGTAGTCCACGAATTCGCATGGCATGCAAAAAAATTCAATAACAGGGCTCAGTCGGTACAGTTCACACAGCTAGGCCGATTACTATTGTGTAATTTTTCATTCTAAGCTCGATATTATTACACTGAGCTTAGAAACAATATCAGGAGACTAGATGTTGAACAAAAAATGCATGAGATTGAGCAAAGCATTACTCACACAGATAATAAGAAAATATAGAATGATCTACGCACGGAGAAAACACAAGAATTATCATCCCCGTTAAATGGGTACCTCCAATTCAGAATTGAGGTTATATGTTCAGACGAGTCACAAGCTTGATTTACAATTATTAATTAGCTCAAGAAGCCGTTACTCAAATTTCCAGGAAGATGGTCGATCATAGATTGCAAACAATTACTCACACTTCACGTGGCAGCTCTACCACCATTACAGACGGCAGAGTGCTACCTTCCTGTTAATCGATTAGCGTCTGTAATTTAAAAGAATTCACTGAAACTTTTCGATACATGGATGTCATTATTCAGTTAATACGTTCATTTTCCGCAATGCATTCGTTGGGGGGGGGGAGCTTTTCCGTACAAAGGATCGTCTTATTCCCGACCCCATGAAACGCAAAGTCGTGCGCTGATGTGCGCGGGACCAGCGGACGGCGGAGTAGCGGCGCGTCATCTGCGCACATACGTGTAGAGGAACACGGAGGAACGCGAGGATATTCATTCTGGACAGCCAGCAAAACCATCTACTTATCCTCCTACAAGTAATAAGTGTGACCATGCACACACCATAACCTTTAATGCCCTAATAAGAGGTATACGCTCTCTTCATATGATATATATTACGGGGAAATTAAATGTACTATTGGAAAAAGTATGTCTTCTTTCAAAATATCTAAAATTATAATATGTAATTCTTGTTATTATAAAAACTTCTTAAACACGTTTACGCTACGGATCTATCACAAGAAATGCATCAATACATTTTCCTTCAAATGTAAATGAATTCAAGGCATAAAGAGTTGAATCATCCTGTTTTTCGAAATATTTTTGATTAAAATTGTAAATAAACTACAACACAGAGACAGCTAAGTCTCGTCACGCTCATACATAGATCAAAATCGCCGCAATGCGGGACCGAGGCCTCAATCTTGTAGAGCTACACTGTGGCCTAGAATCGATAGTAAAACAATAGCTCCAGCGAAGGGTTTGCTTCGTGTTCGTCTTTCCTACAGGAGACAAAACGAATGCAGTCGTCTGTATTACCCCACGTTCTTGTTGCCCAGTGCCTCACCCATCTGCATAGAATGTTCAATGAAGGAGCTAACAAAAATTAATTGTACACACAGAAGTTCACNTGTTCCTGCAGCAGTAACGTCTGTTATACGAGGATCTTATTCAGTGGCCACAGCAAGCCTCTTGCACACAAATCCACCAGCGAGAATCAAGCAGTTTTTGTGAGCGTGACTGCAAAGCAAGGCCGCATAATTAACTTCTTTGGTTTCATGTCCATTGAGATAGCAGATTAATCAGGCCTAGAAGCGGCGACAATGGAGCCGGGCGCTCCGCGACTAGACTTTGTAATTACGCCACTTTGAGTTGGGCAGTCGAGAGCGGTGTGAGAGGGCAAGTACCAGGATATTCTACCATAGGAAATAAAGTGGAGTTTGACTACAGCGTATGACAATCGGTGGCGTATGACTACAGCGTATGACAATCTGTGGCGCATGACAACAGGCGTATGACTACAGCTCCAGCTTGAAACTGTTAAAATATTGTGAAGGACGCAAAGGATGTGTGAAAATTTATCTTGAAATTTGCTCAATGTGTAAAAATAAGCTTCACATTAAGAAAGATTATTATCCAATAATGAAGCAGTGATGCTTGCAGACGACAAAGCGCTCCAAGCCCACCTCCCGCTGTTCAAATTCAAGCTTCCACTGTTAAAGCTTCTTTCAACACTACTGAATGTAGCGACTCAATAATGAACACAATTTCTTAAATACAATTCAAAGAGTCCAGAAATTTTATAAGTGAGCTGTGTGTTTTTGCAACAATCGTAGGAACATATTTTCTAAGAAAATTCATTGTGAATAGGGGCACTGCAGTAATTTGAGTAAAGATGTTGCCTAAACACGTTTCCTGTGATGTCACACACCAGTGAGTCATTGTACCCCTATAATAAAATAGCATCGTAGCAGAAAACGTGTTAAATGTTTAATGTTTTCGGAAAAAAGGAGTTCTAAGACATTTTCACGCATCCCTGTCTGCATTTATTGCCATGGTAAAAATATACTTGGATCACCGAAGGGTGCTGCAACGCGCAGAGTCGCGAGATGTTAGCGCTCTACCACACAGACTACGCGTGATCATTTTTCTCTCGCAACTCGGCTTCACACCCATGTGCATGTGCCTGCTAACGGTTATTGCTAAAGTTACGTACAAATTACGGCTGGAAGTTAAGAGCAAAGTAAGGCGAGTGTTGAAGGAACCTGCCACTGCATGCACGGCCTCCAGTGTAATTACCATCTATGTGCTAAACTTGAACTTTCAGTGTTATCAAGTTTCGTCCAACTTCCGCCTTCATTAACTAATTCCCACCCTAAATTTCTATTCTTAAAAGATCGGAAAGTTGACCCCGTCTGCAATTATGGCAGCTGCCATCTCTTGGTGCTTCCCCTTGTGGATTCTGAAAAGGCCTTTTTTCCCACTAATATTCTCCCTGACAATAGCTAAGGAGAATTTAGTCTTACTGAGCGAACACATTCTGTGATAGAATTTATAATCTTCAATTTGCGAATTTTATTTTCAAGCGTCGTTTTCAAACTTGTGAGAAAGGCTTCATTCAAGGGCTACAGTGAGCAATTTCAACGATGTGTATTAATTTTTGAAAAGTGCGAAGACGAAGTGTGATCTTGAAGTTTTCTCAGCGGAATGGAAATAGCGAAAGGAATGTTGTGCGAAGCTTTCACCCATGCGGAGAGAAGCCAGAGATACACGGCAATATATACGGTATGCCAAATTTTCACATGGACTTCGACTTTGCTCTCCAAGAAATGTTCATGATATTAGTCACAGAGCGGTGCTGAATCTACTTGCAAACATTTTTGTAACTTCAGCGAAAACTCACTACAAATGTACATAGTTGCAAAACATAGCGTCACTAAATCAGTGCCGAAGCAGCTTTATGATGGTTACTTAAATTGCATAGTACTTGAACCTATGAAAGAGACAGCAGAACATACTGCACCAAGATGACTTCACGTCTCTCTGGGACCAACTCTAATAAGTTGGCCGTGTCAGAAGGACTCTTGTGATCCGATTCTATCAATTTATGTCTTCAAACTCTAGCTGTTAAAGTTCAGAAAAACGAAACGAGCTATCTATGTTTGAAAGGCATTTTTTTCAAATTATGGTGACAGAATATGGAATATATTTTATGTAATGATATGAGCGTACTCTATGCATGAAAACTAATTCCCTGCATATGAACTTGTTATTCTAAATTTCATTTAGACCGAAATCTTTGTTAAGAACCAGAGCAATTTTAGAGTAGTTAGGCGTGTGGTATCTCTGTGGGCTGTCAATGGCGCATCAAATAAAATATGATAAATGACGAATAATGACCGAAGGGTTGGTGCCTGATAGCACACTTCCAAAGAGAAGCATGCAAGTAGATTCATCGACTTTTGCTTTCAATCCTGGAACTACTTGAGCTGATGTAACAAATTTTGACCGTCTAGAATTAATATCCTATTCTCGTATTGCCTTTACTTTAGTTCACAAACTAACTAAAGTTCGTAATTCTTAAGGGAGACCACTTATTTTGAACACACTTCATTCCACATAAGTACATCAACGGCAGATTCAATGCATGTGTCTTGTCCGAAATAGCACCGTTGAAGTAAAGAGTCTTGAACTCAAACACTCGCTTCAAAATTTGTCGCAGATGTTCCCATTGTACATAAAAGGCCGGCAGCGATGATAGCATTGCGTGCTCGCGCCTCCACCTTCAGGGCACGTGGGAGTCTGACCTCACGCCATCGGTAGCGCCCGGTCACTAGTAGTTATGTACCAAAACGTTGCAAATACAAATCATTGAAATGTTTTAAGGATATTAAGGAGAGCAAGAATTTTGTAAATAGCTTATAGATATAATTGCTATTTTAATTGGCATATTTCGATATTCTTAACTTGCTAGCAATTTTGCTTGTGTAGGCTTTTTTCATGTGAATTTGTGTTATCAGATCAACTGATGTTGCAGGCTTATATTTTTGGGAACACCTGAAAGTAATACGACAAATTTCGCATGCATGAGGCTTAATGCGCTCTCAATGGAAGTATTAGCCTGGCCAGACCCTTACCCGGCAAAGACAAGTTAACTCGTTAGAATCTAATTAGTAATTTCCTACGTTGGTTGAACACATCTGCCCAATTTTCAATTTTGAATAAGAGAGCTTGAAATGAGTTTACTGTCCTTTCTTAGCCTCTCCAGGTATAAACCTACCGTTTTCGAGTGTACTCAGATACACATATGAAAAAACTTTGATAACAAGTCTCCTGAATAAAACACATTGTTCTTCAAAAAATAGCCAAGGGAGGGGTTAAATGTAATTGAAGTTTTCCTCAGCAGATATGTTAACGTGTTTCATCAAACATGTTTTTTTGTCACGACGTACATCTTCCGTTCTGACTTTTAATCGGGGATTCTGGAGAAATAAACTATCCGCTTTCTTTAGGGGCTCCGTGGTGCAGCTTGCAGCGCGCTTGCCTTCTACAGAGGCCGCGTCTGGTTCAGTCCGGGCGTGAGCTGAGGTAAATTTTCGTATGGCCCTTGAGTTCTTCCTTCGGGAAAAGAAGATTAAAACCCAGCATTTCCCGCTGGTCTTGGGTGCCTTTCCCTTTTACTTTAAGGTAATCAAAATAAATTACAAATTACGAATTAGAATGCAATGTTCTGTGAATACATTCGATTAAAATCTAAAATGTTGTATATCTACTTTGTTAGAGTAAAATTACTTTACTTTTATTTCCAGCGCACGCTCATGCCTCCAGCAACACTGTCTGCTGTCTCGCTTCACAAGCGCGGGTGTGTCATATTAATATGCTAATCGACAGTCGTCTGATAATTTGGACGAACTTATCGCGTTGCCTAATTATCATCCGGCGCCTAGCAGCAGCTGAGCCCTCGACTTTCTGGACACAAGACGCAGCTTCATCGGCAGGTGCTTGGTGAACGCAGGCTGATGAGCTAAAATCCGAGGCTGCCGAGTCTAACTCCATTGCCGGAGTATCTTTAATGATCTGCAATTTTGACCGCCCAACGACTGATACAGCCATCGGATAGTTGATTATCGACGGGGCCGCGAAAAAGCGACACAGTGTGCTCTGATCTCTGATTTCGGTCGCTCATCTGGGACAGGAAGAATCCGATTATCTAAGAAACTTACGGTGCAATGAATGTTTTATTGGAGTTAAGGAACGTCGTCTTATCATTAGCGTCAGTGTGCAGTTCAGAAGTGCCCGCTGTGTCTGGATGTTATTGCGATCAGTGGCCTTGCGAAGCGTGTTCTCTTTAGGTAAGAACTCTTCCAATATTAAAAAATTCATGGCAACATTTCAGTAACCGTACTTTTACGTTAAAGTCTAGGCCTTAATCTAGTTTCAACAGAATTTCTGCCCATACCAGGGAACTTATCGTATCGTACTATCAGCTCTTGTATTACACCATCACATTGAAGAGAACGTTTCGAATCAGAGCATTTCCAAGCTCTCACAACAAAGGAAATATTTAACAATGTTTTGCATAAGGTCAGAGACACGCGAGTATTAACGAAAAAAACATAATTGATTATGTTGTAAACAAAATATACTAATTTACGTCTGAGATTCGTTTTGATAAATGGTGATATAATCTCCCTGTCATGCTCTGCAAGCCTGGCAATGTGGAAAGGATGTGAATGGAGCAAATATTTTCAGAAGTGTCGTTACCAACGCAATTTGCGATTTCATAGTTCACATCCGTTTTCAATAAATTTCTTTTACGTGCACTGTAATATTTAGAACTATGTGAATTGTCCGAGGTTTATTTTTAGAAGATATGTTCATTTAGTTTGAGAAAGAGAACAAAATACCGACGATATATCTGCAGATTCAAATGTTTACTCTGGATAAACGTTAGCCTCATATTTTGTGCCAGCTCTTGTTGATTCCAATTAAACTTCAGTTCATGCTCACCTCTTCATTGAATGTGCAATGTTCTCATTTTTTCTGCTTCTAGCGATAATGAGCAGTGCTTCGCTAGATTGCTCTGAAGTAGAAAAGTTTTTAACAATTAAAACGAAGTTGATTTTAGGCAGAATTATTTTGTAGCCTTAATTGAAGGCAGAAATGTGCCTCAAAGTTGCTGGTCTAAACAGCCATTTTCAAACTTACGCTGTGTAAACGAAGCTGCAGAGCAGTGCTTCTGGTCAAGAAGTCCAGCTCTTATAAAACCCTTGTGTTTCTCTTAAGAGAGACTTGTCTTGAAAGCTGTATGCAATGTCTTGGGATAAACATTTTCTAACTTCAGCTAGCTCATCTTTGTTCCGTGAACTGAAATAACCCGATCACAGTAGCTGAACTGAGAACAAAGCTAGGCAAGAATAGTATAGTGTACCTAAAATAACAAAGCTAGCTTATGCCGGAAATGCCAGACCAACGTGATTGGAGCTGCTACCAATTGAAATGAGGAAGTATCGTGTCTTGAAAGTGAACACTTGAAATGTCAATATCGAAGCTGCACGATGCGTTTCAATGTTATTATACTAAGCTATTCACCATTACACGTTCATGATGCGTACTTTGATATAGAGAAGCGGATTTAAAAACATTGAATTTTATGATATGGATCAATGTTTTACCAGATGGATTTCTCTTATTTTGTACTGCTTTAAATTTTTCCATCATTGAGATTAAAAGAATAAGATTTTCAGTAAGCAAAATCTGGTTAAAAATTAGACTCCGCACTGCACTTCAGAAAATGAAGAAACTCGCGACGAATGAAGAAAGATGAACTGAGCGAACCAAAAAAAAAATAAAGAAAAGAGAGCGACAAAACACGGGATAAGAGTTGCAAGTGCCCCCACACAGTGTAGTTATTTATTGCACCCGAGACTTTATTAGGTGCCGCCGACAAGTGTAATATGGCGACCATCTGCCGCCGGAGAGCGCCAGCTGCCATTCTTTAGTGCCAATCCTCAGTGCCAGGTCAGGAGATGACTCTGAATACAACACATGAATTCCAAACGCCGTCCTCCGGACTCCAGGAAATGAGCTTTGCAGATAAACTTCGAAGATGAATCTCGCCGCCAAAATAAATTCAACGCACAACATTGGAATGAATTCCAAGATGGAAAATCTCGGGTCCCTTGTAAAACATTCTTCCCCCTGCCTAAAGTTATGAGATCGCTTTCGCCTATCTAAGCTACTGAAAAATTGTCATGGAAAAAACGATTCGAAATTTAATAGCACTATTTTCACGCTTATAATACATACATACTTGACTGCTGTCATGAGCCAAATATGAAATATGAATTTCACAAAAAATCGAACCATAGAAGTAATACTCTTCGAACTCAACTTGAGGCCGTAGATGCCCGTAACGTCTCAGAAATTTCTATTTGTACGTAGTGAGTCCGCTGTCGTTGTAACCCATGCAGCTCACATCGGCACCCATCAAATACAGCTAGGTATATTATTAACACGCACAAATTGATACATTAGCGTGTTCAACATCACTGTTTCCCTCAGATCAGGAGAGCTGTTCCTGAGAGTCTACATTTTACAGAAATAAAGATTTACAGATCTCTCCGAAACGCCCTGAAAAACAACACCGAGCGTACCAGAAGACTGAACTTGATGCGTTTAGACTACTCCAGAAATAAAATTTTAATTAACTTTTACTAAATAACGACTGTTTTATTAGTTTGTTCTTTTTTTACTGTGATGTAATGTAACGTAACAATAATTTTTCAGACAAATAATCAAACCATTATTTTCGTTAAGATGTTCACATTGAATGTATTCTGTTACCATGTTTTCCACTAGACGAGTGTTTACATGCCTCAAAACCGTTCGCCCATGTAGAAAAGATGGCCCCTAAATTAGATTTTAAATTTCTTGTAGACATCACAGCAGGTACGTGTGAGCATGTTAAGCAGATACCGTATCCTATATACATCGCTGATACCGTATCCTATTCCGGTGATGGAATGACAGTATTCTGTGCAGTTGCATGCTTGAACAATCAACTTTGAACAATGCTTCACCGTACGACACTCGAAGAGAAGTTACAACAATTGGCTTTCAAAATGTATTTCAATCGTAAAAAATCATGGTTAATATACAATTAATAGTTCACTGATATCTGAATGAGCTTTTCTCAAAAATTCACTATTATATTCTATCAATGTTCAATATTTTCTCGGAAATAAGAGCCCGTGATGAAAGCAAATGAGCTGATCTTAACATTCTGAGAGCGAAGCCCTATAAGCTGCTCACAATTTCAAGGTATTTAGTTTGTTCTCCTTGCATCAGTGTAGTAACACCTTTTTGAAAGCTAGACTCGTAACAAAAATGTCTAGTCTAAAATTATATGAAAATTATATGTGGTTGATGAAAATACTGAACTCAGGTAGAGGAGCTCAATTTCAAAGTCGTTACAACTCAAGGCAAGTACATTTTTTCAACGAAGGCTACAACACTTTTTCAATGGAGCACCTCCCGAAATGGCTGGAATTAGTATTAAATACACTTAGATACTGAGGACTTGAGATGCCCTGCCTAAATACAGAGCTGCTTACTGACAGCACTTCTAAAATTGGAGTGTAGTGAAACTGCTCCTTTCCTTCTACGATTCTAAATCAATGAGTAAGTAATTTTCTAACTCTGATACAAACAACGTGAAATTTCTAATTTTGATCAAATTGAGTTTTGAAGTCCATATAGGAGGAACAACAATCATGAGCAGCACTCCCAGTCACATCCTGTAGACAACACGAGTTATTCTATCGGTTGACAAAAAGAATTTAATTTGAAAGTCTTTTTAATAATTTAATCTTGTAGCGTAAGTCTTGAAAGTTAACCAACGATTTTATTACGTAATAAGCAATTGAATTCTTTGGTTTAATGTGATCTAACTCGACTGCACTTCTTTAATTAATTCCTTATGTCACACTTTCCGATGAGTCCTTAAAATACATTGATTTCTCAAACAGAAAATGAGATCACTTTCCATGTTGAATTATAATTATCAGCCCTTTTGATATCTCTTAGCTATTTTTTGTACTATAAGAGAATAACTAATACCTAATACTGGAGACAACTGAAATATATACTGCCTCCAAATATAAATAAAATAAGTAAAAGTATTTTAACCCCTTGAGAAATTCTTGTAGGTTTAATAGCTTTGCGCTATAAGAATCAGATAGCTAAATTACCTCTGAACATTTAGAAATTAGTAGTTAAATCTCTGTAGTGATTACCGTAGATTTTCGAGGTTTTTTATTTACTCAATCTGCTTCAGGGCTTTTCTAGCACATGTATCAAATATATATATAATCAAAACCTTATCTTTTGACAACAATCTACGAAAAGATTAAAAATTCAGTGCCAATGCAGATATTCAAGAGCTG